>QRFJ01004666.1:97500-222988 GCA_006176705.1 Cocos nucifera | reverse complement strand
TGATTATAAATAACATCTAAAAAATAGTAAATAAATTATTTAATTTACAACATTAGATGAGGATATGATTGATGCATGTTTAACTAGTTGTAGAATAGTTCACATAATTATTCTAGATTAGAAATTTATTTTGATTAGAGTCAATTCTAAATCTAATTTTTATACTTATTTATGAATTAATTTAGATCTAAAAAATTATGCATGATCTGATACATAAGAGTATCAAAATATGCCATGATTAGATCTAATTTATATATGAGATAATGATATTATTTATCTTAATTATTTGTAGTATTGCATGTTCCTAATTTAAGGGCGTTCCTCTTGCCGTTCGTCATAAGAACTGAAGAACGATTTAAAGGCCTTCTCTTTCCATCCGATGGGTGTTCTTATGAATTTAGGGGTGCTGCGTATTCGCTTAATCAGAAATCCAAAACTTACTTCTGCAAAAACCTAGATCCGAAACCCAGAATTTATTGTGCATATTTATTATAAATCCTACTTAATTAAAAATTAAGGATTATGAATATTAATTAGGTCTTAAAATAAAGAATTTTAGATCTAAGACATATTCATAATACTAGTGTTCGGGCTTGGGTAGCTCAAATTAGGTAAAGTGATTGATCAAACCGAATCAAGAGTTGGTTAGTGGGATCAATAATGCTAAATTGATCAAGCCTAATAGGATTAAAGCTCTGGTCAAGATCGAGTCACGATCAACGCAAGATCTAATTAGGTTCAGAGGTTAGAGTCTGGATTGTAGGCTAAACCCAATTGGTTCTGACTCAACATTTGGTTCTAAAGGTAATTTGGCACATACGACCGACTGATTTTTACATTGGAAGCTACTCGACTGAATGCCTTCTTATACGAGTTAATGGCATATTCCGTCACCGTCTCACTTACTCTGGACATTCATCATTGACACAGTTCTTGATCTGAGGTGTACAGATAATCGAGCAAATACCCATGCGCACTAGTTAGTCGATAATTATTACGGCTATGACAAGTCTATTTAATGAGAATCTGAATCAATTCCCTTTAAGAAAAATTTAATTTTGAGGTCTTCCCACCATTGTAAGATGTGCGGCCCTTCCCGGGGGTTGCATTGTTCTCATAAGCTGATAACAGTGGCTCAGTTGCATACGGAGATGCAACCCTATCTTATTAGCATTGGATGGCTATGGGGCTGGAGGATGAGTTGTGGCTCAATATTCTAGAATACGGTGAAGACTCAATTTAAGAAGATCCAGTCAATGAAATGTGGGTCTTGAACTTAACTAAGGAGTGGATCAATATTCCAGATACAGCTGAGATTCATAAAATTAAAGATCAAGTTTGGATGCACCAGTGATTAGAGAGACATTGACAAGAGTTGTTCACTTCATTGGCTAATCCCCATAGCCAAAACTGTTAAGATTAGGTGATGAGTCATGTGAGACCGCACCATCCCACTAAGAATCATTAATCATGTGAAGATTTTTCGTATCTCTAAGAGAAAGTGTAGGGATCCAAGAAAATAGTGAAAGCTAATTTGTTTAAAACTAAAATTCCTAAACAAATTAGTCAAGTCATAATTACAATATCTAACTAGAATTTTTGACTCTCTACAGAAAAATATCTGCGTCCAACCCATTGGCACGTATCCTGGACACACATAGACTGACCAGACCCAATTACAAAGATTGGCTCAGGAACTACAAAATTATTTTGGATTTCGAGAAGTTAACCCATGTATTGGATCAGGACCCTTCCACCTTATCAGCCCGTCCATCCATTGAACAAAGAGCGTCTCTAAAAAAATGGATAGACGAAGATAATAAGGCCAGATATTACATGTTGGGCTCGATGTCTGATGAGCTCCAGCGCCAATATGAAGATATCAGGACTGCTCCCCAAATGTTGGCTCACCTGTAGAAAATGTTTGGTGAACAGAGTCACGCAGCCAAGTATCAAGTCATGAAACAACTTTTTAAGGCTAAGATGCGTGACGGATAATCAGTCTAAGATCACTGTCTGATGATGATCAAGGACTTGGAAGAGCTTGAGAAGCACGGTGTGAAGTTGGACTTGGATCTGTAGAACGATGTTATTCTGCAATCCTTGACTGATGTATATGGGCAATTCATCATGAATTACCATATGCATAAACTTCAAAATTTTTTGACCGAATTAATGAACATGCTGATCACCGCTGAGCTTTCTATGAAAAGTTCTAAAGGCTAAGTCCTACTATGGAACGGACTTCTTTTAAAAGAAAGTCTTATAGAAAGAAAAAGAAGTCTGCGAAAAAGCAAAAGATGGAAGATACAAAGAAGAAGAAGACAGAACCAAAGAAAAAGGCCGATGTCAAAGGAAAGTATTTTCATTGCAACAGCGACGACCATTGGAAGCGGAACTGCCCTACTTACCTGGCCACCCTGAGAAATAAGAAGGAAGATCCTTCTAGAGGTATGCTCGTTATTGAGTCTAACCATATGGTTTCTTCTACATCCAGTTGGGTGCTTGACTCTGGTTCTAGTGCTTATCTGCGCACTTCCATACAAGGTCTTGAGGATAGCAGGAGGCTGAGGGATGGAGACATAATCCTACGCATCAATAATGGAGCAAGAGTTGCTGCAATAGCCATGGAAACATATCCTCTTCGATTACCATCTGGTTTAGACTTAGTTTTGAAAGACTGTTATTATGTGCCTGCAGCTAGCAGAAATTTGATTTCTATTTCATGCTTAGCACTAGAAGGCTATGTGATTACCTTCTTTAAGGACCATTTGTAACATTCTTTATGAAAGAAATAAATTGCAAATGGTTTTCCTTATTAACGGTCTTTATCAGCTACATATTGATGTACCTGTTCTAACTATCGAGCAAAATGTGAATGCCAAATGACCTAGGGATAGTCCAAATGACAGGTATCTATGGCACCTAAAATTAGATCATATAGCAGAAGATAGGATCAATAAATTGGAGAAAAATGGGCTATTGAGTCTATTGACTTCCGAGTCATATCCAACTTATGAATCTTCTCTCCAAGGCAAAATGACCAAACTCCCTTTTGTAGGACATGGGGAAATTGCCATAGACATCCTTGCCCTAGTACATACTGATGTGTGTGGCCCATTTGATGTGCCGACTAGAGGAAATTTTGTCTACTTCATTATCTTTATCGATGATCTATCTAGGTATGGGTATGTGTATCTTATGAGACACAAGTCTGAAGCTTTTGAAAAGTTCAAAGAATTCAGACATGAAGTAGAAAAATAAATTAAAAAACTCATTAAGGTTCTTCGATCAGATTGAGGAGGTGAATACCTTAGTCGGAAATTCCTAAACTATCTTAAGGTTAATAGCATAGTCTCTCAATAGACTCCACCAGGAACACCTCAACTCAACAGAATTTTAGAATGGAGAAATCAGACCCTATTGGATATGGTTCGATCCATGATGAGCTTCACAGACCTCCCTGATTTTCTTTGGGGATACTGATTGTTAACTGCAATATACTTACTGAATAGGGTTCTTTCTAAAACCGTTCCTACCACACCGTATGAGATATGGCATGATAAGAAATCCAAGTCTAAGTCATCTCAAAATTTACGATTGTCTGGCTCATGTCAAAAGACAACAAGCGGACAAAGTTAGACTTTAGGTCCTTTAGAGCTCGAATTCATAGGATATCCTAAAGAGTCATTAGGATATTATTTCTACATTTTAGAAGATCATAATGTGATTGTGAGTTGACATGCCATCTTTCTTGAAAAATAGTTTATTCAAGATAGTGGCATTAGAAAGCAGATCAAGCTCGATGAGAAAGTCTCACAAGTAGCAATGAGCTAAGGACCAATTGGAACCAAATCAGGTTGAAGCCAATAAGAACACTACCTCCTCCACCTCGTAGATCGAAAAAGAATTTTCCCATCCTTCCTGAAAGATACTTAGGTATTATTTTAGAGGAAGTAGAGGAAACATTCCTCATAGTAATGGGGTACTCATGGTGATGATCCCAAAACCTATAAAACGAGGCGATATCAGATATCGACTCTGAGAAATGGCTTAGAGGCAATGAAGTCAGAAATTGAACTCGAATGCACTCGAACCAAGTCTGGACCTTGGTAGATCCACCAGAAGGTATAGTACCTATTGGGTGTAAATGGATCTTCAAGAGAAAGATTGGTGCAGATGGAAATGTGGAGACATTCAAGGCTAGACTAGTGGCAAAAGGTTATAGTCAACGCGAAGGCATTGACTATCAGGATACCTTTTCCCCAGTGGCTATGCTAAAATCCATCCGCACATTGCTTGCCGTTGCAGTCTATTTTGATTATGAAATATGGCAAATGGACATGAAAATGGCATTCTTGAAATGGATATCTTGAGGAAGATATCTATATGGAACAGCCGCTAGGTTTCACATCCAGTGATACTGATCACAAGGTTTGCAAGCTGCAAAGGTCCATATATGGACTTAAGCAAGCATCTCGGAGCTGGAACACTCATTTCAATGATGTGATCAAAATGTTTGGTTTCATCAAAAATGAAGAGGAACCATGTGTTTTCAAAAGGGTCAGTGGGAGCGCTGTTGTCTTCCTCGTATTGTACGTGGATGACATCCTCCTTATTGGGAATGATATTCCCATGTTAACAACAGTCAAAATATGGTTGTCCAAGGAATTCTCCATGAAAGACCTAGGCGAAGCATCCTTTATTCTAGGAATTAAGGTCTATAGGGATAGACCAAATAGGATGCTAGGACTTTCATAGAAGATGTACATAGAGAAAGTACTAAAGAGGTTTAGTATGGAAAACTCTAAGAGGGGATTAATACCCTTCAGACATGGTATTCATCTTTCCAAGAAGATGTGCCCTAGCACACCTGAGGAAATAGAATGCATGAGCAAGATCCCTTATGCTTCCGCAATAGAGAGCCTCATGTATGCCATGCTATGTACACGACCTGATATAGCCCATGCTGTGAGTGTCACTAGCAGATATCAGTCAAATCTAGATGAAGAACACTGGACTTCTATGAAATGTATCCTTAAGTACTTAAAAAGAACTAAGAATATGATGTTGGTCTTTGGTAATGGAGAACTCCAAGTCCAGGGATACACAGACTCGGATTTCATGTCCGATATAGATGATCGAAAGTCGACATCTGGGAGTCTATTTATGTGCAATGGTGGTGCTATCAGCTGGAAAAGTTTCAAGCAAACGATGATAGCAGATTCCACCATGAAAGTAGAATATATCACTGCATCAAAAGCTGCAAAGGAAGCATTTTGGTACAAGAAGTTTACTGCAGAAATTGGAGTAATGCCATCAGATGCCATTCCTCTATACTACAATAATAATGGTGCCATAGCCCTTGCTAAGAAGTCAAGGTCTCACCAGAAATTCAAGCACATTGAACGGCGATACCACCTAATCCGCGATAACCTCGAGAAGGGTTATGTCGAGGTCAAGATAGTCAACTCCACAGACATTATGGCAGACCCACTCACAAAGCCATTAAGACAACAAAAGATCGAAGCCCACCTTGAGAAGATGGGACTTAGACTTGTAGCCAATTGGCTTTAGGATAAGTGGGAGATTGTTAGATATATGTGCCCTAGAAGCCAAAATTGACGGACACTTGTAATACACTTCTCGGGGCAAAATTATAATTTTGACTATAATCAATAAAATAAATTATTTTATATCACATATATATATTTAGTGTCTGTGATACATCCTTTGAGTTAATGGTAATGATAATTTATATTTTCAAGAGTTAAAAATTTAAGACATCAATAATTATTATTAACTCATAAAATGCTTCCGACCATAGGATCATCATGAGGATGGTGATTGATCCGGAAGGTTGGTGTATAATTACTTTTCTTTAGTAGATGAGTCTTGAGTCTATGGTGTGGAGACACCGAAGCGAGAGTACAGGTACTTGTTAGAGAACGAAGGCCCTGAGCGTGACCACCTCGAGTAGTCATTAGGAAGTCTACCTTCTCGTTAATGACTGATTTAATGCTGCAGTGGTGTGTCTGGTTCTTTGACCTAAGATGCATCGACAGTTTACCTTGAGGGTGTTATAGTTTGACTACACCATTACTCAGTCTCCTAGCTATTCGGAACACTGAGGTGTATGTTGGCTATAGCATGTTCATTATAGGAACTGGATTGCATCAAGATGGAATCTATCTACCTCGATGGTAGAGGAGCAGCCCTATGATGATCATGAGAATCAAGTCCAGAAGTCCATGGCCATGGCAGAGTGAAATAATAGAAAGAGTTTCAATTTAGATTTTCACATCGGACTAGAATCGAATGATTACATCATATGACAGAGACTAGGGTTTGACGAGTTCACCTAAACCCTAATCTGATCGAGGCTCAAGATAGAAGAACCTAATCACATAGGTAGCTGCACCAAGAGGTTCTCATTCAGCTCTGATGGCTTGCCACCATATACTGCTAGGTGTCACTGATGGATTTTAGGAGTAATTAGAATGATTTAGATGATCGATCATTCTAGCTGTTCGAATCAGAAGAGTTCTGATCCATCAAAAGGAGTTTTGATGATGTCGATGATAGAGATCATGACGTATCCCATTACCATACAGAACTAAACCTAACTGTGTCATACAAATAAGGATTTGAATCTGATGATCATCAATTGAACTGATCCAATTCAATTGATCTGAATGAGATTCAATTAGGTTCAAAAAAATCATGCTTGTACTCGATTGAACCTAACGTTCTTTTTTTATAATAATAAATAAGTTGTCCTGTCTGAGCCAAAGGAGTTTATGCTCAATCAGAGGCCTTCATATGGTCTGATTGGAGCTTGTCCAAGTCAGAAAAGGTTGTCTTATTTTGTAAGACATTACCTGCCATTTTTGGTTACCTGCCATTTCTCGTTCTTTGACTTTGGTCAAAAGTCTACCTTTGACTGGTCAAATGTTGACCATAGACACTTTGACTTCTATCCACGTGTCATGCATCTATTGGAGGACTGGTGGGAGTTTGTCCCCCAACCAGAACCTGGCAAGGAGGAGGATGCACGCCACCCTAAGCATGTGCCCAAGTTGGAGGCACCCAGGAGTCCCTGTTGGATAGGGACTTCAACTCCTTTTTGAATTTCAATTAGAGTTCTCCTAAGAACCAACTTTGACTGATCTTAGGCACCATCTAAGGAGGAATCTAGGGGACTCTATTCCCATCAATCAGATTTAGATCTGATTTCACAAAGAGTTGTGATTGGTTGGAAAGAAGAGGAGTTGGATCATGCTTAGTCTATAAATAAGATCCTGCGCCCAACTCAAAGAGTAATTTGAGATCTCCATGCCCCAAGGCCTTTTCTCCTCTCCTCCTCCATGCCAAAGCATCTTCTCCCTTTTCTCTCCACATCCAAAAGGATTTTGGATTCTTTGTTGGTGCAATCTAGATAAGAGAAAGGCGACTAAAAGCTAGAAGGCTACACTGCTGCAAAGGACGACTGCTGATCTTCGAAAAAATTTTTGAAGATCCTTCAGATTAGATTCAGATCTGATTTTTGGAGATGTGATAGAGAAGAAGAGGATCTCCAGATCCAGCCCAAGTGGATACTGATAGAGGCTAGGCATTTGCGTGGCTAGATCCAGAACCTTTCGCTGCTCATAAGATCATCATCGGATAATAAGATTACCCACTTCAAGGTAAATTAAATTTAATTTAATTTATTTAATTTTATTTTAATTATTAAAATAATAAGAATCAGATCTAAAATATCTTAGATCTGATCTGGATCAAAGAAAAAAGTTTTTGAAATATATCTCTTGATCTGATCAGATTTGAATGAACCTGATCCGAAAAATTAGGATTTTCCTTCAATACATCCTTTGATTTAATAGTAATAAAAATTCATAATTTAAAAATTTAAAAATTTAAGACATGAATTTTCATAATTAACTCATAAATTACTCCTGATCGTAGGATCATCATAAAGATGGTGATCAATCTGAAAGATTGGTGTACGATCGCTTTCTTAGGATAGATAAGTCTTGAGTCTACAGTGTGGAGATACCAGAGCGAGAGTACAAGCACTCGTTAGAGAATGAGGGCACTGAGCATGACTACCTCGAGCAGTCATAAAGGAGTCTATCTTCTCGTTGATGACTGACTCGATGCTGCAGTAGTGTATCTGGTTCTTTGACCTAAGGTGCATTAGCAGTTCACCTTGAGGGTGTTATAGTTTAACTACACCATAACTCGATCTCCTAGTCATTCGAAATTCTGAGATGTATGTTGATTATAGCATGTTTATTGTAGGAATTGGATTGCACCAATAGAGGATCTATCTACCTCGGTAGATGAGGAGTAGCCCTATGATGATCATGAGATTGAGACCATAAGCCCATGGCTATGGCAATGTGAAGATGATAGATAGGATTTCTATTAGGATTGCACATCGGACTTGAATTTAATGATTAATTCATATAACGGATATTGGATTTGATGAGTTATCTTAACCCTAATCCTATCAGGGCTCAAAATAGAAGAACCTAATCACATAGGTAGCTGCACTAAGAGGTTTACTTTTTGTTCTAATGCTTTGTCACCATATACTACTAGGTGTCACTAGTGAATTTTGAGAGCAATTAGAATGATCTTGATGATCGATAATTCTAATTGTATGAATCAAAAAAGTTCTGATCCATCGAAAGATATTTTGATGATGTCAATGATAGAGATCATGACATGTACGTCCCAATATCATACAGAACTGAATCTAATTGGATCATACAAATAAAGATTTGGGTCTGGATATGATCAATTGAGCTAACCCAGTTTGATTGATTTGGAATAGATCCAATTATGTTCAAGAAAATCATGCTAGCACATGATTGAACCTAACATTCTCCTTTTGTGATCCTTCTATTTCATCTTGGATGAGTTTGACTTACTTTGAAATCCTGACTGAAGCTTGTCTAGGTCAGAAAAGGATTGTCTTAATTCATCAGATAATTTTAAGATAATATTTTATTTCGAACAAGGGTCAAAAGTTGACCCTGATGTAAAAAGAAGAGACAAGGGACGTGCACCCCTTGAAGAATTTCTATGGGTGCATGCCCCAAGATATTTTATGCGATAAAGAGAGGGTGCATGTCCCCCTAACAAGTGCCTTATAGTGAATAGGCTTTGACTAGGTCAAATTTTGATTTGACCAAGTCAAAGAGGTTTGATAAAGATCAAATTCAAAGAGAGTAGGAGTCCTTTGCGCACTTACTTCCTCCCTCTTTTCCTATCTATTTTGTATGACATTCTTTGTTTTTTTTTGTGGGTGACAATTATGTGATAATTGACATGGGAAATCAGAAAGAATTATGATTTAATTGAAGTAAATTAGTTGCTTCATTGATTGAAACTCTGAGGTGGAACAGGGCTCTATTTAAGAGACCCTACGCCCTAGGGTTAAAAAAAAAATTGGCTTCTCTGCGCCCCTAGCCCCAAAGTGCTACCATCCCTTCCATCTCCACACCCCTCCTCTCTCTCTTCTCCATGCCTAAAGATTGGGCTAATATTCAAGCAAGAGATCCAAGCATTGGTGCAAGGTTTCAATGAAAAAGACGACATGTTCGTGAGATGAGCACGTTGCCTTCATCAATCATTTTGAAGGCTCTACAAATTAAATCCAGATCTAATTTTTAGAGATCAGATCCAGAAGGAGATCATATCTAGATCCTACCTAAGTGGACTCTGGTAGAGGTCAGGCACGTGCGTGGCTAGATCCAGAATCCTGGGTGATAATAGATCATTGACAGAATAAAAATAGTTTACCCAACCAAGGTATGAAAATTAAATCTAATTTAATTTTAATTTTTAATTTTAATATCAGAACTATAGGATCAGATTCGAGATGTCTCAGATTTGACTAGGATTTTAGAAAATTTTTTTGAAATATTCCTTCAGATCCAATCAGATCTGAATGATCCTATAGTAGAAAATAGAATTTTTTCTTCAGCTATCTCAGTCTGGATCCCCTGTATCTGTGGTCTCAGTCCACCTAAAATAGAGTGGATGATCTAGGCTACCTGATCATCATCAATCTGAGCTAGTAGGGGATGAACTCTAGTTGATCGATCTAGGAGAGTGGTGAATGGGTCTGCCATTGACTCAGTCAAAGGCTATGCTAGAGGAATATCTGCAGGCTGACTCGATCCAGCTCCATCTCGAGTCTATGACTGCTCCTATCCAGATGCTCTCTGAAGGAGAAATCCTGATTTCTCGGATCAGTTTCATTCAGATTTAATCAGATCAAGAGAGATATTTCAAAAATTTTGCTCATGTATCTAGATCAGATCTGAGATATTTTAGATCTAATTTTATAGATCTAATAAATAAAAATAAAAATAAATTAAATTTGATTTAATTTATACCTAGATGTTGGATAATCTGATTATCCTATGATGATTCGACTGATTGCCTGAGATTCTGGATCTAGCCATGCAAGTGCCTGGCCTCTATCGATATCCACTCAGATTGGATCTGAAGATCTTCTCCTTCTTTATCATCTCTCCAAATATCAGATCTGGATCTAATTTGGAGAATCTTCAAAACTTCTTTCAAAGATCTGCAGTCATCTCTGCAACAGTGCTACCTTCTTTCTTTCTCGTTAGCTTTCTCTTGCCTGGATCGCACCAATCGGAGCCCAAATTTCCTTAGGCATAGAGAGGAGAGAGAGGACCAGAAGATGGCATGGAGGAGGGAGAGGGGCAGCCTTGGGGCGTGGGCTAAGAGAGAACTCTATGAAAGTTAGGCGCAGACAGGGTTTATATAAATCTTGCTGCGCCATGCAGTGCCACATCATCCCGACCAATCACGTTGCTTCATGCAATCAGATCTAAATCTGATTGGAGGGATGACATCACCTGATCCAATCAGATGAGAGCCTCTTTAATTCATCCTTAGATGGCACCTAAGACTGATCAAAGTCTATAGGTTGGCGCCACCTAAGTAGAATCCTAGAAGCAACCTGGAGTCCCATTTGTATGAGACTCAAGGCGTCCCTATCCATGGGCGCACACCTCCCTAGGCATGCAACCCCTCCTTTCCAATTTCTAGCAAGGCGACAAGCTCCTATCTGCTCTCCTATAGGTGCATGACCCATGGGTAGATGTCTATGTGTCAAAGGTCAACGTTTGACCAAAGTCAAAGACAAGAATTAGCAGGTGATGGAAATTGGCAGGTGTTGTCTTAAATTTATTTCATAAATTAAGACAATCCTTTTCTAACCTGGACAAGCTCCAGTCAAACCAAGTAAAGATACCTGAGCGAGCACAAACACATTTGGCTCAGTCGAGACAACTTTTAATGATAGTAGAAGGAGAACGTTAGGCTCAATCGTGTGCATGATTTTATTGAACCTAATTGAATCTAATTCAAATCAATTAAATTAGGTTAGTCCAATTGATGATATCCAGATCCAAACTCTTATTTGTATGATTCAGTTAAGTTTAGTTCTTTATGGTAATGGAATATATCATGATCTCTATCATCGACATCATCGAAACTCCTTCCGATGGATCAAAATAATTCTGATTCAGATAACTAGAATGATCGATCATCTAAATCATTCTAATTGCTTCCAAAATCTACCAGTGACACCTAGCAGTATATGGTGACAACCCATCAGAACTGAAAATGAACCTCTCGGTGCAGCAACCTATGTAATTAAGTTCTTCTATCTTGAGCTTCGATCAGATTAGGGTTAAGGTGAACTTGTCAAACCCTAATTTCCATCATATGATTAATCATTCGATTCAAGTTCGATATGAAAACTTTAATAAAAACTCTTTCTATTATTTTACTTTGCCATGGCCATGGGCTTATGGACTTGATTCTCATGATCATCATAGGGCTTCTTCTCATCTACCAAGATAGATAGATTCCCTCTTGGTGCAATCCAATTCCTACAATGAACATGCTATAACCAACATACACCTCAGGGTTTCGAATGGCTAGGAGACCGAGTCATGGTGTAGTCAAACTATAACACCCTCAAGATGAACTGCTAATGCACCTCAGGTCAAAGAACCAGACACACCACTGCAGCTTCGAATCAATCATCGATGAGAAGGTAGACTTCCTTATGACTGCTCGAGGTGGTCATGCTCAGTGCCCTCGCTCTCGAGTATCTGTACTCTCGCTTTGATATCTTTACATTATAAACTCAAGACTCATCTACTATAAAAAAGTGATTGTACATCAATCTTCCAGATCAATCACCATCCTCATGATGATCCTACGGTCAGGAGCATTTTATGAGTTAATAATGAAAATTCTTATCTTAAATTTTTAACTCTTGAAAATAAGAATTATCATTACCATTAACTCAAGAGATGTATCACAGACACTAAATATATATTTGTGATAGAAAATAATTCATTTTATTAATTATAGTCAAAATTATAATTTTTTCTCTAGAAGTGTATTACATGTGTCAGCCAATTCTGGCTTCTAGGGCACACATATCTAGTAAACATCCACTTGACCTAAAGCCAATTGGCTACAAATCTCTAAGTCTCATCTTCTCAAGGTGGGCTTTGATATTCTGCTGGCCCAATGACTTTGTAAGTGGGTCCACCTCATTGTCTGCAGAGTCAACTCTCTTGACCTCGACGTAACCCTTCTCGAGATAATCATGGATGAGGTGGTATTGTCGCTCGGTGTGCTTGAATTTTTGGTGAGATCTCGGCTCCTTAGCAAGGGCTATGGTGCCATTATTGTCTCAGTATAGAGGAATGGCATCTGATGGCATCACTCCGATCTCTGCGGCAAACTTCTTATACCAAAATGCCTTTTTTGCAGCTTTTGACGCAGCGATGTATTTTGCTTCCATGGTGGAATCTGCTATCACTGTCTATTTGAAACTTTTTCAACTGACAGCTCCACCATTACACATAAATAGACTCCCAGATGTTGACTTTCGATCATCTACATCGGACATAAAATTCAAGTCTATATACCCCTGGACTTGGAGTTCTCTATTATCAAAGATGAACAACATATCCTTAGTTCTTCTTAAGTACTTAAGGATATATTTCACAGAAGTCCAGTATTCTTCATCTGAATTTGATTGATATCTGCTCGTGACACTCACAGCATAGGCTATATCAGGTCGTGTACATAACATGGCATACATGAGACTCCCTATTGCTGAAGCATAAGGGATCTTGCTCATGCATTCTATTTCCTCAGGTGTACTAGGGTGCATCTTCTTGGAAAGATGAATGTCAAGTCTGAAGGATACCAAATCCCTCTTAGAGTTTTTCATGCTAAACCTCTTTAGCACTTCCTCTATGTACATCTTCTATGAAAGTCCTAGCATCCTATTCGGTCTATCTCTATAGACCTTAATTTTTAGAATAAAGGATGCTTCTCCTAGGTCTTTCATAGAGAATTCTTTAGATAACTACATTTTAACTATGGTCAACATGGGAATATCATTCCCAATAAAGAGGATGTCATCCACATACAATATGAAGAAGACAATAGTGCTCCCACTGATCTTTTTGAAGACACATGGCTCCTCCTCATTTTTGATGAAATCAAATAATTTAATTACACCACTAAAATGAGTATTCCAGCTCCGAGATGCTTGCTTAAGTCTATATATGGACCTTTGCAGCTTGCATACCTTGTGATCATCATCACTAGATGTGAAATCTAGTGGCTGTTCCATATAGATATCTTCCTCAAGATATCCATTTAAGAATGTCATTTTCACATCTATTTGCCATACTTTATAATCGAAATAGGCTACAACAGCAAGCAATGTGCGAATGGATTTTAGCATAGCTACTGGCGAAAAGGTATCCTGATAGTCAATGCCTTCACATTGACTATAATCTTTTGCTACTAATCTAGCTTTAAATATCTCCACATTTCCATCTACACCAATCTTTTGCGAAAAGGTACTATACCTTCTGATGAATCTACCAAGGTTCAGACTTGATTTGAGTGCATCGAGTCAATTTTTGACTTTATTGCCTCTAATCATTTCTCGAAGTCGATATCCGATATCGCCTCATTATAGATTTTGGGATCATCACTATAAACCCCATTACCTACGAGGAACATTACCTCTATTTTCTTTAAGATAGTACCTAAGTATCTCTCAGAGAGATGAAAAATCCTTTTCGATCTATGAGGTGGAGGCGGTAGTGATTGGATTGGCTTAACCTGATTTGGTTCCATTTGGTCCTTAGCTCGTTGCTCTTGTGAGACTTTCTCATCAAGCTTGATCTGCTTTCCAATACCACTATCTTGAATAAACTATTTTTCAAGAAAGATGGCATGTCGACTCATAATCACATTGTGATCTTCTGGAATGTAGAAATAATATCCTAATGACTCTTTAGGATATCCTATAAATCAAGCTCTAAAGGATCTAAAGTCTAACTTGTCTGCTTGTTATCTTTTGACATGAGCCAGACAACCTCAAATTCTGAGATGACTCAGACTTAATTTCTTACCATGTCATATCTCATACGTCATATCTCTCTACGGTGTGGTAGGAATGGTTTTAGAAGGAACCCTATTCAGTAAGTATATTGCAGTTAACAAATAGTATCCCCAAAAAAAATCAAAAAGATCTGTGAAGCTCATCATGGATCGGACCATATCTAATAGGGTTTGATTCCTCCATTCTGAGATTCTATTGAGTTGAAGTATTCTAGGTGAAGTCCATTGAGAGACTATGTCATTTTTTTTGAGATAGTCCAGGAATTTTTGACTAAGATATTCACCTCCTTGATCTGATCGAAGAATCTTGATGGATTTTTCAGTTTGCTTTTCTACTTCATGTCTAAATTTCTAGAACTTTTCAAAAACTTCAGACTTGTGTCTCATAAGATACACATACCTATACCTAGATAAATCATCAGTAAAGGTTATGAACTAGATAAAATTATCTCTAGCCGGCATATCAAATAGGCCGCACACATCAGTATGTACTAGGGTAAGAAGATCCATGGCCCTTTCCCCATATCTTATAAAAGGGAACTTAGTCATTTTGCCATAAAGATAAGATTCATAAATTGGATATGACTCGAAAGTCAACAGACTTAATAGCCCAATTTTCTCCAATTTATTAACCCTATCTTCTGCAATATGACCTAATCTTAGGTGCCATAGATACCTATCGTTTGGACTATCCTAGGTCGTTTCATGATATTCATATTTTGCTCAATATTAAAAATAGATATATCAATATGTAACTAGTAAAGATCGTTAATAAGAAAACTACTTTTAATTTTATTTCTTTCATAAAGAATGTTACAATGGTCCCTAAGAAAACTAATTATATAGCCTTTTAGTGCTAGGCATGAAATAGAAATCAAATTTTTGCTTGCTGCAGGCACATAATAACAGTCTTTTAAAACTAAGTCTAAACTAGATGGTAGTCGAAGAGGATATGTTCCACCACCACAGCAGCAACTCTTGCTTTATTTTCGATGTGCAGGATCATCTCACCATCCCTCAGCCTCCTACTATCCTTAAGATCCTGCATGAAAGTGCACAAATGAGCACTAGAACCAGAGTCAAGCATCCAACTAGATGCAGAAAAAATCATAAGATTAGACTCAATAATGAGCATACCTCCAGAAGGACCTGCCTCCTTCTTATTCTTTAGGGTGGCCAGGTAAGTAGGACAGTTCTGCTTTCAGTGGCCATCATTGTTGCAATGAAAATACTTTTCTTTGTCAGCAGCCTTCTTCTTTAGCTCTGTCTTTTTCTTCTTTTCTTCTTCCACCTTCTGCTTTTTTACAGACTTCTTCTTCTTTCCAAAAGACTTTCTCTTGGAAGAAGTCTATTCCATAGCAAGCACTGAACCTTTAGAACCTTTCATAGAAAGCTCAACGGTAACCAGCATGTTCATAAGTTCGATCAGAAAATTTTGAAGTTTATGCATATGGTAGTTCAGATGAATTGCCCATATGCATCAGTCAAGGATTGCAGAATTATATCATTCTACAGATCCAAGTCCAACTTTACTTCGAGCTTCTCAAGCTCTTCTAAGTCCTTGATCATCATTAGATAATGATCTTGGACTGACTGCCCATTGTGCATTTTAGTCTTGAAAAATCATTTAGTGACTTGATACTTGGCTGCACGACTATGTTCACCAAACATCTCTTGTAGGTGGGCCAACATTTGGCGGACAGTCCTGATATCTTCATGTTGGTACTGAAGCTCATCAGACATTGAGCCCAATATGTAATATCTGATCTTGTTATCTTCACCCATCCACTTTTCAAGAGATGCACTCTGTTCAGCAGATGGATGAGCTGGTAAGGTGGGAGGGTCCTAGTCCAATACATTAGTTAACTTCTTGAAACCCAAAATAATTTTGAAGTTTTGGAGCCAATTTTTATAATTAGATCTGATCAGTCTATAGGTGTCCAAGATTCATGCTAGTGGGTTGGATGTAGACATTTTCATATAGAGAGTCAAAGTTTTTATTTAGATATTATAATTAAGACTTAACCAATTTATTTAAGATTTTTATTTTTAAATAAATTAGCTTTCACTATTTTTTTGGATCTCCATACTTTCTCTATAGAGATGCAAAAATCTTCATGATTATTGATTTTTAGTGGGTGGTGCGGTCCCACCAACTGACTCATCACCTCACCTAATAGTTATTGGTGATGAGTTAGCCAATGAGTGAACAACTCTTGTTCAATGATTCTCTAATCATGGTGCACCCAAACTTAGTCTCTAATTCATGAATCTCACCATGCCCAAAATATTGATCCACTCTTTAGTTAAGTTAGACCCACTATTTGCATAGATTGGATTTCTAGAGTCGCTCACCATATCCAAAATATTGAGCCAAATTCATCCTCCAGCCCGTAGCATCTAATGCCTAATAGATTTGGTTGCATCTTCCCGGTGCAACTGAACCACTATAACCAGTCGAGAACAATCAACCCCGAAAAGGGCCCGCACATCTATAATGGTGGAAGACCTTAGACTTAATCTTTTCTTAGGAAGATTTGATTTAGGTCTCATTAAACTAGACTTGACATAGTCATAATCATTATGACTAACCTAGTGGCATAGGTTAGCTCGGATTATTGATCACCTCTGATCAGGACTGAGCCAACAAATATGGCCAGGTAAGTGACACGGATGGAAGGAATATGTCATTAACTCGATAAGAATGCATTCGAGTCGAGTAGCTCCCAATTAAAAATCAGTCGATCGTATCTGCCAAACTTACCTTAGACACTAAATTATTAAGCTAGAACCAATCAAGTTAGCCTACAATCCAAACTCCAACCACTGAGCCTAATTAGATCTTAGCTTGATCGATCACTCACGTGACTCGATCTTGATCCAGACTTAATCCTATTAGGCTGGTCAATTTAAGTACTGTTGATCCTATCTAATTCTATTTAACTAACTCTTCATTCGATTTGATCAACCGCTTAGACCTAATTGAGCTACTCAAATCCGAACCCAATTTTATGAATATGCCTTAGATCTGATATTCTCAATTTTAGACCTAACATATATTTCATAATCTTAATTCTTAATTAAGTTAGGGTTCATAAATAAAATATGTAAATAAAATTCTAAGATTTCAAGATCTAGGATTTTACAGAAAGTAAGTTCTTGATTTCTAATTAAGGATGAATGCATAGCACCCCTACACATCATAAGAATACCCAATCTAATGGGAGGAGAGGGCATTTAAATCCTACTTTGTTCTTATGACCAGACGGCCAAGGAAAACACCTTAATCAGAAATATAAATCTACAAAACTAGTTAGATCTACATCATATATCTCATATGTAAAATTGATCTAATTTTATACATGTTTTGCATACATCTCATATATAATATCATGCATGCTTTTAGATTTAAATTATCTTATAATTATCTAAAAAATTAGATTTAAATTGATCACATCAAAATAAATTCTAATCTAGATAATTATGTAGAACTATTCTACAACTAGTCTAATCACGCATTCATCATATCTTATATGATCCAAAAATTAAATAATTTTATTTACTATTTTTTAGATCTTATTATAATATTTATAATATCAAAAAATAGTAAATAAATAGAATTAAAACTATAACTTAATCAAATTAAATTACGAACATGCAAGACTATGTATAGAACTATTCTATTTTACAACTAGTCATGCATCTTGTACTACTTAAATCTAAATTATTTAATTTTTTTTTTTATTTTAGATCTAATCACATCTCATGTGACATCTAAAATTACCTATTTATTAGATTAAAAATAAATTTAAAATTATATCTAAATAATTTATAGAACCTAGCTCTGATACCAGTTGAAGAAAAAATCCTAATTTTTTAGATCAGGTTCATTCAGATTTGATCAGATCAAGAGAGATAATTTAAAATTTTCTCTCATATATCTAGATCAAATTTGAGATATTTTAGATCTAATTTTATAGATCTAATAAATAAAAATAAAAATAAATTAAATATAATTTAATTTATACCTAGATGTTGGGTAATCTAATTATCCTGTGATGATCCTGCTGATTGCCTGAGATTCTGGATCTAGCCATGCAAGCATCTGGCCTCTATCAGTATCCACTCTAGTTGGATCTAGAGATCTTTTTTTTTTATCACCTCTTCAAATATCAAATCTGAATCTGATTTGAAAGATCTCCAAAACTTCTTTCGAAGATCTACAGTCATCTCTGCAGCAGTGCTGCCTTCTTCCTTTCTCATCAGCTTTCTCTTACCTGGATCACATCAAACTGGAGCCCAAATTTCCTTGGACATAGAGAGGAGAGAGAGAGGATCAGAAGATGGCATGGATGAGAGAGAGGGATAGCCTTGGGGCATGGGCTAAAAGAGAACTCTATGAAAGTTAGGCGCAGATAGGGTTTATATAGACCCTACTGCACCATGCAGTGCCACATCATCCCAGCCAATCATATTGCTTCACACAATCAGATCTAAATCTGATTGGTGAGATGACATCATCTGATCCAATCAGATGAGTGCCCCTTCAATTCGTCTTTAGATGGTGCCTAAGACTGGTCAAAGTCTATAGGTTGGCGCCACCTAAGTAGAATCCTAGAAGCAACCTAGAGTCCCATCTGTATGGGACTCCAGGCATCCCTATCCATGGGCGCATGCCTCTCTAATCATGCACCCTCTTCTTTCTAATTTTTAGTAAGGGGACAAGCCTCTATCTACTCTCCTATAGGTGCATGATACATGGGCAGATGTCTAAGTGTCACAGGTCAACATTTGACCAAAGTCAAAGACAAGAATTAGCAGGTGACGAAAATTGGTAAGTATTATCTTTAATTTATTTCATAAATTAAGACAATCCTTTTCTGATCTAGATAAGCTCTAGTCAGACCAAGTAAAGGTACCTAAGCAAGCATAAACACATTTGGGACAGTCGAGATAACTTTTAATGATAGTAGAAGAAGAATATTAGGCTCAATCATGTGCTAGCACGACTTTCTTGAACCTAATTGAATCTAATTCAAATCAATTAAACTAAATTAGTCCAATTGATGATATCCAGATCCAAATTCTTATTTGCATGATCCAATTAGGTTCAATTCTGTATAGTAATGGGATATATCATAATCTCTATCATCGACATCATCGAAACTTCTTCCAATAGATTAGAACTATTCTGATTCAAACAACTAGAATGATCAATCATTTAAATCATTCTAATTGCTCTCAAAATCCACCAGTGACACATAGTAGTATATGGTGGCAATCCATCAAAATTGAAACTGAACCTCTCGATGTAACTACCTATGTGATTAAGTTCTTTTATCTTGAGCCCCGATCATATTAGGGTTAAGGTGAACTCGTCAAATCCTAATTTTCGTCATATAATTAATCATTTGATTCAAGTCTGATGTGAAAACCTTAATAGAAACTCTTTCTATTATTTCAATCTGTCATGGCCATGGGCTTATGGACTTAATTCTCATGATCATCATAGGACTTCTCCTCATCTACCGAGGTAGATAGATTCCCTCTTGGTACAATCCAATTTCTATAATGAACATGCTATAGCCAACATACACCTCAGAATTCTGAAAGACTAGGAGATCAAGTCATGGTATAGTCAAACTATAATACCCTCAAGGTGAACTACCGATGCACCTCAGGTCAAAGAACCAGACACACCACTGCAGCTTCGAGTCAGTCATCGACGAGAAGGTAGACTTCCTTATGACTGCTCGAGGTGGTCATGCTCAGTACCTTTATTTTCTAACGAGTACCTATACTTTCACTCTGGTGTCTCTATATCATAAACTCAAAACTCATCTACTATAAAAAAATGATTGTACATCAATCTTCCAGATCAATCACCATCCTCATGATGATCCTACGATTAGGAGCATTTTATAAGTTAATAATGAAAATTCTTGTCTTAAATTTTCAACTCTTGAAAATAAAAATTATCATTACCATTAACTCAAGGAATGTATCACAGACACTAAATATACATTTGTGATAAAAAATAATCTATTTTATTATTTATAGTCAAAATTATAATTTTGCCCCTAGAAGTGTATTATAAGTGTCAGTCAATTCTAACTTCTAGGGCACACATATCTAACACTCTCTTGACCCATCTGTCATTCAGCTTTCGATAATCCATCCAAGTAATTATCTTCTCCTCATAGATATCTGTATCTCTCAAATGAATAGAAAGCACTCCATCAAAGTTTATCCCAACCTCTTTGAAAATAGAGGTCAGGGCCATACCATAGAAAAGACATGCTTTAGCCCTGCCTACTCCATCCCTCATCTATCTAAAGATCAATAATAGAAGATTGAGTTGCTCTTCTTGGACAATACAATCCATGATGCCAATTACTCTATCAGGAACTAGGTCAAATCGATTGGTCTTGGGAAAGATAATTCATGCAACTATGTAGTTGAGCACTCTTATTTCAATAGATAAGCTATTTGCCTCTAATGTTATGATTCCTTCAACATTGCTCAGCCTGATAATCAACCTAAGGGCAAAATCATGATCAGATGGGCGCTGTGGTGCTAAACCCTCAATGGGTAGTCCCCAAATCTATTCGAGTCTATCAGGGGTAAGGTGAAAGGTGACTCCTTTACTATGCATTTTAGATCATCCTTTCCCTTAGATATGCATCTATAAAACTAGCAGACCAGTCGTGGATAGGTGGGCTGGTTGATTGAAAATAATCTGTTCCATTGCTAGGATCAGATCCATGTGCTAATACTCAACCCCTCCCAGTCAAAAGAATGGAAATCCACATTTCTCCCAGTGGTTACTTGTTGGTCTAGGAGTGAGGAAGAAGGAGGAGCAGGCGACTGGGGAATGGAGTTACCTTCATCGTAGTCAAAATCTTCTTCGCTTGAAGATTCATGCTGCTCCATTGGATTTAGTCTTCTTCGAATAATGCACTTTCTTCTAGGCCCCATTACACATAGTGGAGGAAGAATCCAAGGAAATCCAAGAAGATGACAGATGGAGAGGTCAAAAGGAGGTCCCTCGCAGCCTTGGAACAAGTCTAGGTTTAAACAGTGAAAGAGTGAAGTGAGATGAGGAGGAGAGGATTTGGCTTTAAAAATTAGGTTTTCGACCAAGAGTCGACTCCAAGTATTCGGAAGTTGCCTCCAGCGGGAGTCGATCATGAGTCGACTCCAGGTTAAGTAGTGTAGAACTTTGATTTTTCATAAAAAAAGAATAGATACATCTGATTAAGAAATAGTTAAGAATTGAGTCTAATAGATTGATAGACTTATGAAATGTGAGATCTTTATGAAAGTTTAGAAAGAGGACATGATTTTAAATCAATTAGCAAATTCACTAGATAGAATCCTTAGAGAGCAATAAAGTAACTTCTAAGTCATATGAGAGCTATTGGATCAAGAGAACCTAAATTTGGGCTTAATCTAAATGCTAGCACATTCCTAGTTCTCTCCTAATTATGCTAAATCTCTCTTTATTAAGAAATTTAGTGAAGATATCTGTTAATTGCTTATCTGTACTAACAAACTCAAGTATCACATCATTATTTTGCACATGATCTCTTATGAAATGATGTCTTATTTTAATATGTTTGAATCTTTAGTATGGAATTGAATTTTTAGTTAAACTAATTATACTAGTATTATCACATCTTATTGAAATTTTATTAAGTTTTATGCCAAAATCTTCAAGTTATTGTTTAATCCATAGGATTTGAGCACAACAACTCCCAACAGCAACATATTCAGCTTCAGCTGTAGATAATGTCACTGAGTGTTGTTTCTTACTAAACCATGAAATTAGATTAACTCTAAAAAATTGATAAGTGCCACTAGTACATTTTTTATCTAACTTATATATAGTAAAATTAGAATCAGTATATCCAATTAATTCTAAAGGTAATAATTTATCATACCAAAGTTCAGCATTAAGTATTCCAGATAAATATTTAAATATTTTTTTAATAGCTAAAACATGAGATTCTCTAGAATTAGATTGATCTCTAACACATATACAAATACTAAACATAATATTAGATCTATTTGCGGTAAGATAGAATAATGATCCTATCATACCTCTATATAATTTAGTATCAACTTTCTTATCCTTTTCATCCTTATCAAGCTTATAAGAGGGGCTCATAGGTGTGCCAATTGATTTTGAGTTCTCCATTTCAAACTTTTTCAAGATTTTTCTTATGTACTTTATTTAGTTGATGAAGATCCCCTCTTCACTTTGCTTGATCTGGAGTCCGAGAGAAAAGTTCTATTCATCCATCATGCTCATCTTGAACTTTTCCTACATACGCTTGACAAACTCTTGGCAAAGATCCTCATTAATAGCATCAAAAATAATATCATCTACATAAATTTGTACTACTAATAAGTCTTTATTTCTTTTCTTTAAAAATAAAGTTTTATCAATATTTTTTTTAGAGAATTTATTATCAATTAGAAATTTGCTTAGTCTTTCATACCATGCTCTAGGAGCTTGTTTTAAATCATAAAGTATCTTATGTAATTTATAAACATGATTAGGATATGTATGACATTCAAATCCGAGTGGTTGTTCAATATATACTTTCTCGGCTATGTACCCATTTAAAAATATACTCCTGACATCCATTTGGTATAATTTAAAATCCATAAAGTATGCAAATGCAAGTAGTAACCTAATTGCTTCTAATCTAGCTACTGGGGCAAAGATTTCATTAAAATCAATACCTTCTTCTTGGTTATACCTTTTAGCTACTAATCTAACTTTGTTTTTAATAATTATTTTATTTTCATCTAGCTTATTTCTAAATATCCATTTGGTTCTAATTATTGGATGGTCACTTGGTCTATCAACTAGGCTCTAAACTCTATTTTTTAAAAATTTATTTAATTTTTTATGCATTATAGTTATCCAATTTGGATCATTTTTAGTTTCTTCTATAGTTTTTTGTTCAATTTGAGATACAAAAACTAAATAATTATTAATATTTCTTAAGGATGCATGAGTTCTTATCCCTTATAATGGATCACCAATAATTTGATCTTTGGGGTGGCCAAGTGCATACCTCTATTCTTTTGGTAGACTTTGAATTTGAGTATCATTAAGATTTTTATCTTTAGGTTCAGCTTTCTTCTCTTCTTTGTTATCTTAAGTTGTTGATTCTTTGAGTGTAATTTTCTTCACTCCTTTCTCAATGATTTTTGCATCATCATCAATCATATCCTCTTTTCTAGAAGGTAAGTTGTTAGTTTCATCAAATACCACATGTATAGACTTTTCAATGACTAATGCACATTTGTTAAACATCCTATATGCTTTACTAGAGGTAGAATATTCTAAGAAGATGCCTTCATCAAAATTTGCATCAAATTTGCCTAAATTATCTTTGCCATTATTTAGAATAAAGCATTTGCAACCAAAAATATGAAAGTAGCTAATGTTTGATTTTCTATTTTTCCAAAGTTTATAAGGAGTTTTCTTTAATATCGACCTTATTGATGCTCTATTTAAAACATAACATATTATGTTGATAGCTTCAGTCCAAAAATATCTTGAGAGATGGCTTTCACACAATATGGTTCAGGCCATTTTCTCTATGATTCTATTTTTTCTTTCAACAATCATATTTTATTGAGGTATTCTAGAAGTAGAAAAATTATATTCAATCTCTATTTTATTGAAAAAAATTTAAAATATTGATTTTCAAACTTCGTTCCATGATTACTTCTAATACAAACAATAAAGAGGTTTTTTTATTTGAAACTTTATTTAAAAACTTAGTAAATACAGAAAATACTTCATTCTTTTGTGCTAAAAATAAAATCTAAGTAAATGTTGAATAATTATCTATAATTACAAGTCCATAGTTTTTACCACCTCGGCTTGCGGTCCTAGTTGGTCCAAATAAGCTCATATGAAGTAGTTCAAGAGGTCTAGAAGTTGAAACAATATTTTTTTAATTTAAAAGAGTTTCTAGTTTATTTTTTTTAATTGACATGCATCATATATTTTATTTTTCTCAAAATTAAGTCTTGGCAAACCTTTCACAACATCCCTTTTGATTAGTTTAGAAATCAAATCCATGCTAGCATGTCCTAGTCTATGATGCCATAGCCAATTATCTTCATTGATCTTAGCATTCATTGCAACTAAACATTGGCTTCTTTTGGTAGAAGAGTCATCCAAATCTACTAAGTATACATTTCCATATCTATGTCTAATAAGAGCAATGCTATTATCAATAAGGCTAGTAACTATGCATAAAAGTGATTTAAAAATAACTTTAATTTTTTTGTCATAAAGTTAACTGTTACTTAATAAGTTATGCTTTAAGCCATCTACTAAAAGTATATTATCTATGAATATAGAAAGAGTGATACATATTTTACCACTTCTGATGATGTGTCATTTGCCATTATCACCAAAGATCATAATTCCTCCTTCTTTAGCTTCAAGGGTGATGAAATATTCCTTTTCACCCATCATGTGTCTTGAGCAGCCACTATCTAGATATTATTTTTTTTTTCTATCGACTGCAAGATATACCTGCAACCAAAAATCAAGTAGGAGTTTTAGGTATCCAAGTCATCTTGGATCCTTTGGGGTTAGTAACCATGGTTCCCTTGGGAATCCTTACCTTCTTACTATTTAGATTATTTTTTATTTTTTTAAAATTACAAACATAAGATTGGTGCCCAAATTTTTCACAGCAAAAATAGATTGATTTTTGTGAAGTTAAAAATGGATCATCTATGAAAAAATTCCTTAGAAATTTCTATTTCTTTTGAGTTCTAAAACCAATTCTAGCTTTGTCAAAAATAGATTTTTGATTGTTGAGTAATAATTATAGTTTTTCAGAACTTAATGTAAACTTATCAACTATAAATTTATATTTTCAAGTTCTTTCTTTAGGTTTTGATTTTGTATAGAAATAAGCTATTTTTTTCTCAATATTTTCTTATTTTTCTTGATTAGATTTTGATTGATCGATTTTAAATTTTTATTTTTCAAGGTTAACTTTTTAAGATTATCATATAATTCATAAAATACTTCTTGCAATTCATCAAATAAAAATTTAGGTTGAGTGTCAACTATTACCTCATCCTCTTGAGCCATGAGATACAAATTGACTATTTCTTATCCCTCTTCATCTGAACTTGAATCTTCATTATCACTCCATGTTTCCATCATTACTTTCTGTTTTACTTTCCTGAAGGATTTCTTCAATAAGGAGTAGTCTACCTTGAAATGATCTGATTTTTTGTATTCAAAATAAGTAGGCTGCTCCTTGAAATGATCCGGATAAGGGAGTATTTTTCTCTCAATCTCTACTAGCTTTGCTTTTGGAGAAGGATTTTCTCTTAAAGTTTGGTCCTTTTTTTTATAAATCTTCTAAATTTTCTAATTATGAGAGCCATTTTTTCATCATCATCTCCTTAGAATCTTCACTTTCTTCATCTTCTTCCTTTGCTATGGACTTGAGGGCCACGATCTTCTTTTTCTTGACTTCATCTTTCAAGTTTTGCTTCATAATTAACTCATGTATCATGAGAGAACCAAAAGGCTCTTCAAGAGGTAAGATGTTGAGATCCTTAGCTTCTTGTATAGCCATCACCTTCGCCTTCCAAGTACGTGAAAGAGACTTAAAAATTTTTCTCACAAGTTCACTATTAGTATATAATTTTTCTAAGATTTTAAGTCCATTTATAATATCACTAAATCATGTAAATATTTTAATAATGCTTTCAGTTGATTTCATTTTAAAAAGTTCATATTTATGCACTAACATATTTATTTTAGATTTTTTTACTTGATTGGTACCCTCATGGATAACCTCAAGTTTATCCTATATTTTTTTGGCTAAAATACAAATAGAAATCTAATTAAATTCATTGGCATCAAGTGAGCAATAAAGCACATTCATTGCTTTAGTGTTCAATTAAGCCAACTTCTTATCATTTTCATCCCAATCTCTTTCGAATTTAAAAATTATATTACCTTCAATGCTAATTGTAGGTGTGTGTGGTCTATTGATTATGACACTCCATAGATCATAATCAAGTGCTTAAATGATTATGCACATGCATACCTTTCAATATATGTAATTTGAACCGTTAAATAAAGGAGGCCTATTTGTGGATTGTCCTTACATTAGAAAAATATTCAATTAAATTATCATCTTGATCGAATACTCTACATCAAATGAACAATAAATAATATAAGAGCATCTGCTTTGATACCACTTATTGCCCAGAAGAATAATTCAAGAGGAGGTGAATTAGATTTTTTTTAAAATTTTAAATTACTAAATATATGTGCAGAATTAGAATACTACTATGCTGAAAATGCAGTGATCAAATAAATAAAAAATAATGATAGCTGATAAAGTAAATCATACACACAAAGCCACAAGATTTTTATAGTAGTTCGGTGTCAAACTCAAAACCTACATCTACTCCTCAAGTACTCCATTTGATAATTCTACTATAATCTCCAAGATTACAGCAAGAATATTTTTCTTCCAGATTCATAATCTAAACCTAGTTGGTTTTACGGGCTAACCAATCAAAATCTAACCCCAAGCCAATCCTAGGCTTATACAAATCCAATTCAAGGCTTGGATGAGCCTATCCCCCAAATTTAAATTTTTTTGAAACTTAAAATATAGAAATTTTGAGATACAAAAATTTAAAAAGAAACAAACTTCTTGAAGAGCTAATTTGAAGCTTTAATGCACAAGCTAAGTTGTTGGAGGACTTTAGCAATGAATGCTCCCTTCCTTCACTTGAGAATGTCTTGATTGCACAGCTAGTTGAGTGGTTGAACAGCAATGAAGGCTTTTTAAAGCTCATTGTTTGGACAACACATAATTTTTAAAATAATTGCTAATGTTTCCCACTCTCTTGCTTTTATATCTTATGTTTTTCAGTTTTAATCGTTCTTAAAAGCCTTCTAATCCAAGTTAAGAACTCCAAAAATAGGTTTGTAGCTATAGGAACACCAGAAAAAACTTTGTAAAGCATCCAAAATAAAATCTGGATAGTTCTAGAAACTAGCCATTGGGGCTGTCAGAAGCTCAAGAGTTGACTCTCCAAAGCCTTGAGTCAACTCCAGTCATAGAACAAAAAATTTAATTTTCTATATTTTCTATCAGTGCTAGTTCTGCATTCCAGAGTTGGCTCCTAGACTTCATGAGTCGACTCTAGTCGCAAGGTAAAACATTAAGCATTCTATTCTTGAACTGGTTTCCCTATTGAGATGTGAGTCAGCTCCAGCTTTTCATGAGTCGACTCCTCCATGAGTCGACTTCTAATCTGTGCCAAGTGCTAAAACTATGCTGGATTTAACTTTAAACTTCTCTTAAGTTCTTTCTTGACCCAATACTCTTTGAGAAATATTTAGCTTGATCTCTTTTGCTCTTCTTCTTGGTTCTTTCAATTAAAAACATGGAGCATCATTGATATGGGTTCTTGTCCTCCTAAATTTCATCTTAAACACTCCAACCAAATTGTTAGTACCAAAAATAGACTCAAATACTTTATTATTCATCAAAATCATACCTAGGGTCAATAGTTTCTCATATTTTTCTATTTATATATATATTATAAGCATACAATATATAAGATAGTTACTAATAAAACCAAGGACAAATGCAAGATACAAGATGGATACCATTAGAGCTATCTAAAATGGGCCAAAGCCCATGGAACAACCCATTTAGCCTTAAAAGTGGGCCGGACCAGGTTGAGAAATTCTAGCTCATTTATGAAAGTGGGCTTTTTGGTCTGACCCCTGTAGCCCATTGGCTAAACTGGGTTAAAGCCGGGTCAGCCCATGGGCCGGCCTCTCCTATTAGGCCCCTCGCCCTCCCCCTCCCCTTTGCCAAGCCCTTCCTATCCATCGTTCCCTCCACCTAGCCCCTCGCCCTTCCCCTCCCCAACTATCCTTTGCCTCAAACCACCCCATCCCCTCCTTCCCTACCCCACCCCCCCCCCCCCACCAGCGCTGCCTACGACTGTGTTCTTCATGGCTGAATCCTCGAACCCACTCCCCACCCCTCTCTAGCTCATGAACACCCACACTTTGCCTCAAACTGCCCACCCCCCTCCCCTCCTGCACCCCCCCACTAGCATCGCCTACAATCTAGTTCCCAATGGCCAAACCCCCAATCCCCCTACCCCTCTTTGGCTCAACACCCACCCTCTGCCTCAAACTGCTTCCACCCCTCCTCCCTCCTCCCCGTGCCACACACACACCCCCCCTCCATCTAGATGAAATGAAATGAAAAGGAAGGGAAAAGAAAAGGAATGATCAATCTATGTGGGAAAAGGTCCTACTTTTGATCGGCAATGATGGCGTCGATCAAGGGTGAAGCTGAGCAGAGAGGGGGTGGCACGATAGTGGGGATCGATAGAGACAGCCAGGTGAAGCAATGTAGAGCAGGGGCGGTCGATGTGCGGTGTGGAGGTGGAGCAAAGCAAAGGAGTTGGTGGAGGTAGGGGCAGCGGCGACGGCGGTGAGGATTGATGATGAGAAGGGAGGGAGGGAGGGAAAGCGATCGGTGGGAGATGGGTTCACTAGGAAAAGAAGGAAAAATAGAGATGGATTCGGTAGGAGATGAAAATGGAGGGAAAGGGTTTCGATAGGGAAAAGGGTTTCGATGATGCTGATATAGCATTGCTTTCTTTTTTTGCAAACTATTTGCCAACATAATTTTTTTGCAGGTAAAGAGGACAATTATCTATGCAAACATAAGCATCAATAAATGATCTCTTTACCTACGCAACATTTGTGTAGGTAAATGATTTCTTTTCTGTAAACTATTTGTCGATGCTAAATTTATGTAGGTAAATGATCTCTTTATCAATGCAAATTTAGTATCGCCAAATACTAACTATTTACCAATGCCAACATGCATATGTAAATAAGACATCGATCTACGAAAGCATATAGTGTCGGTAATTTCGCTCTTTACCTATGCAAATATTGCATCGATAAATGATTTTATTTTTTTTTATTTTCATAAAATATTTGCTTTCTCCAATCCAAAATGGTACTAGGGACACAAAGACTATCTCAAGCAAGCTAAGTGAGGGAGAGGTGGCATGTGGTGTAGAGCTAGGTAGAGCAAAGTAGAGGGAGAGCAGAGGCGGTGATAGCAGTGGGGATATAAAGATTGTCTTGAGTGGACTAAATTTTTTTTCTAAATATGATATAATTTTAAAATTTAAAATTCATCTTTATCATTCATTATCTAAATAATTATCATTAGAGTATCGTCATAAAAGATCATCTCAATCTAGTAGCCCTAGCTATATCGATAAATAAAATTTGATTTCAACAGCCATGAATGACTATATGATGATCTGATAGATAGAGACCATCGATAAATTTGAAAACTTATAATGATGATTTTGATGATATTTATAGCATATTATCAAAATTTTACTTCAATTGAACATCATTATCATAATCAATTTAGCACAAGATTATTTTGGTTGTTAAATAAAAAATGAGTGATCAAAAAATCAAACGGTATCCGATTATAAGACGAGCTTTTAGATAAATAATCATTGCTACTACTTTGATTGTATATATGGTGATGATTATAAAATCTAAACCATACGAATATGAACCATCCACGTTAAGCAAATCTTATAAAATCACAAGTATAATTACTTAAGAACTTTAAGAATGAGTATCAAGAGACCTATAGTTTTCAATGGTTCATATATATGTGATTTGAATTTTATGATCACAACCATAAAAATAATCAAAATAATAGCAAAGATCATTTATCAAAAAAATTATCTTATAATCGAGTACTATTTGGTCTTTTGATCACTCATTTTTTATTTAACGATCGAAATCATCCTATACTAAATTGGCCATGATAATGATATCCGATTGAAGTAAAATTTTAATAGTATGCTATAAATATCATCAAGATCATTGTTGTAAATTTTTAGATCCATCAATGATTTTTATCTATTAGATCATTATACGATCGTTCATGATCAAAATCAAATTTTATTGATCAACATAGCTAGGGCTACTAAATCGAGATGGTCTTTTATGATGATATTCTAATGATAATTATTTAAATAATAAATTATGAAGATATATTTTAAATTTTAAAATTATATCAAAAAATTATTTAGATAATAAAATTTATTTATAAAAAATAAAAAATTTAATAAAAATATTTATCAATGCAAAATTAGTGTAGGCAATGATGTTAATTACCTATGTAAGATAAAAGCATAGGCAATTAGGCTTATTGCCAATGCTAATTTAGCATCGATAAATCATTTATAAAAATAAAAATTAAAAAAAAAAATATTTGCTAATGCTAATTTAGCATAAGCAATGAGGTTATTACCTATGAAAGATGAAAATATAGGCAATTAGTTTTATTGCCTATGCTAATTTAGCATCGACAAATTATTTATAAAAATAAAAAAATAAATAAAAAATATTTATCAATGCTAATTTAGCATAGGCAATGATGTTATTACCTATGAAATATGAAAATATAAGCAATTAGTCTTATTGCGTATCCTAATTTAGCATCGGCAATTTATTTACAAAATTAAAAAATTGATAAAAAAAATATTTACCAATGCTAAGTTAGCATTGGCAATAAGCTTAGTTATCTACGTAAAATTGAAGTATAGGCAATGTTGGATATATGTGCCCTAGAAGCCATAATTGGCCGACACTTGTAATACACTTCGAGGGGCAAAATTATAATTTTGACTATAATCAATAAAATGGATTATTTTCTATCACATATGTGTATTTAGTATCTATGATACATCCTTTAAGTTAATGGTAATGATAATTCATATTTTCAAAAGTTAAAAATTTAAGACATGAATAATCATTATTAACTCATAAAATGCTCTCGACCATAGGATCATCACAAGGATGGTGATTGATGCAGAAGATTGGTATACAATCACTTCTCTTTAGTAGATGAGTCTTCAATCTACAGTGTGGAGACATCAGAGAGAGAGTATAGATACTCTATAGAGAACGAGGACACTGAGCGTGACCATCTCAAGTAGTCATTAGGAAGTCTACCTTCTCGTCAATGACTGACTCAATGCTGCAGTGGTGTGTTTGGTTCTTTGACCTAAGGTGCACCGACAGTTCACCTCGAGGGTATTATAGTTTGACTACACCATAACTCGATCTCCTAGCCATTCAAAATTCTGATGTGTATGTTGGCTATAGCATGTTCATTATACGAACTGGATTGCATCAAGATGGAATCTATCTATCTCGGTGGTAGAGGAGCAGCCCTATGATGATCATAAGAATCAAGTCCAAAAGCCCATGGCCATGGCAGAGTGAAATAATAGAAAGAGTTTCTATTTAGATTTTCACATCGGACTTGATTCGATTGATTACATCATATAACAGAAACTAGGGTTTGACGAGTTCACCTTAACCCTAATCTGATCAAGGCTCAAGATAGAAGAACTTAATTACACAGGTAGCTACACCAAGAGGTTCGCATTCAGCTCTGATGGATTGCCACCATATACTGCTAGGTGTCATTGGTGGATTTTGAGAGCAATTAGAATGATTTAGATAATTGATCATTCTAGCTGTTCAAATTAAAAGAGTTCTGATCCATCGAAAGGAGTTTCGATGATGTCGATGATACAGATCATGATATATTCCATTACCATACAGAACTGAACCTAACTAGATCACACAAATAAGGGTTTAAATCTGGTGATCATCAATTGAATTGATCCAGTTCAATTAATCTGAATGAGATTCAATTAGGTTCAAGAAAATCATACTAGCACTCGATTGAACCTAACGTTCTTCTTTTACTAATATAAATAGTTGTCCTGACTGAGCCAAAGGAGTTTGTGCTCGATCAGAGGCCTTCACTCAGTCTGACTAGAATATATTCAGGTCAAAAAAGGGTTGTCTTATTTTGTAAGACAATACCTGCCATTTTTGATCACCTGCCATTTCTCGTCCTTTGACTTTGGTCAAAAGTTGACCTTTGACTGGTCAAATATTGACCATTGATACTTTGACTTCTATCCATGTGTCATGCACCTATTGGAGAGCTGGTGGGGGCTTGTCCTCCTATCAGAAGCTAGTAAGGAGGAGGGCGCACGCCACGCCCAGGAGTCCCTGTTGGACAAGGACTCCATCTTCTTTTTGGATTCCAAATAGACTCCTCCTAAGAACCAACTTTAACTAGTCTTAGGTGCCATCTAAGGATGAATAAAGGGACTCTATTCCCACCAATCAGATTTAGATCTAATTTTATAAAGGATTGTGATTGGTTGGGAAGAAGAGGAGTTGGATCATGCATAGTCTATAAATAAGACCCTACGCCCAACTCAAAAAGCAATGCAATTCACAATGCCCCAAAGGCTGCCTCTCTCTTCCTCCTCCTTGCCAAGTCCATCATCTCCCTCTCCTCTCCATGTTCAAAGTAGTTTGGGATCCTAGTTGGTGCAATCTAGGTGAGAGAAAGGCGAAAGAAAGCTAGAAGGCTGTGCTGCTGCAAAGGACAACTGCTAATCTTCGAAAGCTATTTTGAAGATCCTCCAAATCAGATTCAAATCTGATTTTTGGAGACATGATAGAGAAGAAGAGGATCTCTAGATCTAGCCTGAGTGGATATCGGTAGAGGCCAGGCACTTGCATGGCTAGATTTAGAACCTTCCGCTGCTTATAGGATCATCAAATGGATAATAGGATTACCCTACATCAAGGTAAATTAAATCTAATTTAATTTATCTATATTTTATTTTAATTATTAGAATAATAAAAATCAAATCTAAAATATTTTAGATCTAATTTAGATCAAAGAGAAAAATTTTTGAAATACATCTCTTGATCCGATCAGATCTGAACGAACCTGATCTGAAAAATCAGGATTTTCCTTCAACTGGTATCAGAGCCAAGGTTCTAAAGTATTTAGATCTAATTTTAAATTTATTTTAATTAAAAAATAAATGATTTTAGATATCACATGAGATGTGATCAGATCTAAAATTAAAAAAATTAAAATTAAATAATTTGGATCTGAGATTAGAAAATATGCATGACTAGTTCTAAAATAGAATAGTTCTATAGAATAGTCTTGCATGTTTATAATTTAATTTAATTAAATCATATTTTAGATCTATTTATTTACTATTTTTTGATATTATAATTATTATAATAATATCTAAAAAATAGTAAATAAAAATTATTTAATTTTAACATCATATGAGATATGATTGATGCATGTCTAGACTAGTTGTAGAATAGTTCTACATAGTTATCTAGATTAGAATTTATTTTGATAAGATCAATTTAAATCTAATTTTTTAGATTATTATGAGATAATTTAGATCTAAAAATATGCATGATTCGATACATGAGATGTATGCAAAATATGCCATGATTAGATCTAATTTGTATATGAGATATATGATATAGATCTAAAATTATTTTGTAGTATTACATGTTCCTAATTAAGGCATTTCTCTTAGCCGTCCGATCATAAGAATGAAGAAGGGTTTAAAGGCTCTCTTCTTCCATCCGATGGAATGTTCTTATGATGTGTAGGGGTGCTGCACGTTCATTCTTAATAAGAAATCCAAAACTTACTTTCTGTAAAACCCTAGATCCTGAAACCCTAGGATTTATTGTGCATATTTTATTTATGAACCCTATTTAATTAAGAATTAAGATTATAAAATATTAATTAGGTCTAAAATTGAGAATTTTAGATCTAAGACATATTCATAATACTGGGTTCGGGCTTGGGTAGCTCAATTAGGTCTAAGCGATTGATCAAATCGAATCAAGAGTTGGTTAGATGGGATCAACAATGCTTAAATTGACCAGCCTAATAGGATTAAGTCTGGATCAAGATCGAGTCACGATCAAGCAAGACCTAATTAGGCTCAGAGGTTAGAGTCTGGATTGTAGGCTAATCCAATTGATTCTGGCTCAATAATTTGGTGTCTAAGGTAAGTTTGGCACATACGATCGACTGATTTTTAATTGGGAGCTACTCGATCTGAATGCATTCTTGTACAAGTTAATGGCATATCCCTTCCACCGATCTCACTTACCTGGCCATATCTGTTGACTCAGTTCTAATTTGAGGTGGTCAATAATCCGAGCTAACCCATGCCACTAGGTTAGTCATAATTGTTATGACTATGATAAGTCTAGTTTAATGAGATCTGAATCAATTCTCCCTAAGAAAAGATTAAGTCTGAGGTCTTCCACCATTGTAGATGTGCGGGCCCTTTTCGGGGTTGATTGTTCTCGACTGGATATAGTGGCTCAGTTGCATCGAAAAGATGCAACCATGTCTATTAGGCATTGGATGCTATGGGCTGGAGGATGAGTTGGGCTCAATATTTCGGATATGGTGAGAGACTCAATTAGGAATCCAGTCTATGCAAATGGTGGGTCTGACTTAACTAAGGAGTGGATCAATATTTCAGATATGGTGAGATTCATGAATTAGAGACCAAGTTTGGGTGCACCATGATTAGAGAATCATTGAACAAGAGTTGTTCACTCATTGGCTAACCCATCACCAATAACTGTTAGGTGAGGTGATGAGTCAGTTGGTGAGACCGCACCACCCACTAGAAATCATTAATCATAAAGATTTTTGCATCTCTACAGAGGGAGTGTAGGGATCCAAGAAAATAGTGAAAGCTAATTTATTTAAAAATAAAATTTTTAAATAAATTGGTCAAGTCATAATTACAGTATCTAACATGAATGTTTGACTCTCTACAGAAAAATATCTACATCCAACCCATTAGCACGTATCTTAGACACACATAGACTGACCGAACCCAATTAAAAAGATTGGCTCAGGAACTATATGTATTGGACTAGAACCCTCCCACCTTACCAGCCCATCCATCCACTGAACAGAGAGCATCTCTAGAAAAAATGGATAGACGAAGATAATAAGGCCAGATATTACACGTTGGGCTCGATGTCGGTGAGCTCCAGCGTGAACATGATGATATCAAGACTACTCGCCAAATGTTGGCTCACCTACAAGAGATGTTTGGTGAATAGTGTCGCACAGCCAAGTATCAAGTCACGAAATGACTTTTTAAGGCTAAGATGCATGATGGGAAGTCAGTCCAAGATCACTATCTGATGATGATCAAAGACTTGGAAGAGCTTGAGAAGCTCGGTGTGAAGTTAGACTTGGATCTGCAGAATGATGTTATTTTGCAATCCTTGACTGATGCATATGGGCAATTCATCATGAATTACCACATGCATAAACTTCAAAATTCCTTAGCTGAATTAATGAACATGCTGGTCACTACTGAGCCTTCTATGAAAGATTCTAAAGGCTCAGTTCTTGCTATAGAACGGACTTCTTCCAAAAAAAAACTTCTAGAAAGAAAAAGAAGTCTATGAAAAAGCAGAAGATGAAAGGAGAAAAGAAGAAGAAGGTAGAATCGAAGAAGAAGGCCGATGTCAAAGGAAAGTATTTTCATTGCAACAGCGACGGCCATTGGAAGCGGAACTGCCCTACTTACCTGGCCACCCTGAAGAACAAGAAGGAAGGTCCTTCTGGAGGTATGCTCGTTATTGAGTCTAACCTTATGTTTCTTCTACATCCAGTTGGGTGCTTGACTCTGGTTCTAGTGCTCATCTGTGCACTTCATGCAGGGTCTTGAGGATAGCAGGAGGCTGAGGGATGGAGACATGATCCTACGCATCAAAATGGAGCAAGAGTTGCTGCAGTGGCGGTGGGAACATATCCTCTTCGATTACCATCTGGTTTAGACTTAGTTTTGAAAGGACTGTTATTATTGCTGCAGCTAGCAGAAATTTGATTTCTATTTCATGCTTAGCACTAGAAGGCTATGATTACCTTCTTAAGGACCATTGTAACATTCTTTATGAAAGAAATAAAATTGCAAATGGTTTCCTTATTAACGATCTTTATCAGCTACATATTGATGTATCTGTTCTAACTATCGAGCAAAATGAATGCCAAATGACCTAGGGATAGTCCAAATGATAGGTATCTATGGCACTTAGATTAGATCATATAGCAGAAGATAGGATCAACAAATTGAAGAAAAATGGGCTATTGAGTCCATTGACTTCCAGTCATTCCAACTTATGAATCTTGTCTTCAAGGCAAAATGACCAAACTTTTTGTAGGACATGGGAAAGGCCACAGACTCCTTGCCCTAGTACATACTGATGTGTGAGCCCATTTGATGTGCCGACTAGAGAAAATTTTGTCTACTTCATTATCTTTATCGATGATCTATCTAGGTATGGGTATGTGTATCTTATGAGACACAAGTCTGAAGCTTTTGAAAAGTTCAAAGAATTCAGACATGAAGTAGAAAAATAAATTAAAAAACCCATTAAGGTTCTTCGATCAGATCGAGGAGGTGAATACCTTAGCCGAAAATTCCTAGACTATCTTAAGGTTAATGGCATAGTCTCTCAATGGACTCCACCAGGAACACCTCAACTCAACAGAATTTTAGAATGGAGAAATCAGACTCTATTGGATATGGTTCGATCCATGATGAGCTTCACAGACCTCCCTGATTTTCTTTGGGGATACTCATTGTTAACTTCAATTTATCTACTGAATAGGGTTTCCTCCTAATGTTCCTACCATTACCGTAGAGATATGGCCTATGTAAGAAACTAAGTCTGAGTCATCTTTAGAATTGGGATTGTCTGGCTCATGTCAAAAGAACAACAAGTGGTATAAGTTAGAGTTTAGGTCCTTCAGAGCTCGATTTCTAGGATATCCTAAAGATCATTAGGATACTATTTCTACATATCCGAAAGACCACAATGTGATTGTGAGTCGACATGCCATCTTTCTTTGAAAAATAGTTTTTTCAAGATAGCGGCATTAAAAAGCTAGTTAAGCTGATGAGAAAGTCTCGACGGAGTACAATGAGCTAAGACCAATTGGAACTTAATTCAGGTTGAGCCAATAAGACACTACTTTCTCCACTCATAGATCGGAAAGAGTTTTTCGTCCCCTAAAAATACTTAGGTATTATTTTAGAGAAAGAGAGAAAGTTCCTCGTACGGTAATGTGCTTATGTATGATCCCAAAACCGTAAATAGAGGCGATATATCAGAATTCGACTCGAGAGAACGATGGCCTAGAGGCCAATTGCCAGTTCAGAAATTGACTCGATTGCACTCAAAACCAAGTTTGGACCCTTGGATAGAAACCACAAGAAGGTATAGTATCTATTGGAGTGTAAATGGATCTGTCAAAAAAAAAGATTCGTGCAGATGAAAATGTGGAACATTCAAGACTAGACTAGTGGCAAAAAGGTTTATAGGCAATGCGAAGGCATTGAGACTATTCAGGATATCTTTCTAGTGGCTATGCTAAAATTTCATCCACACATTTCTTGCTGTTGACAGCCTATTTTGGATTATGAAATATGGTAAATGAACGTAGAAAACGGCATTCTTAAATGGATATTTGAGGAAGATATCTATATGGAACAACCGCGAGTGTTCATGTCCATGTGATATTGATCACAAGGTTTCAATTGCAATGGTTCCATATATGGACTTAAACAAGCATTCTTCAGAGCTAGAACACTCGTTTCAATGATGTGATCAAAATGTTTAGTTTTATCAAAAATGAAGAGGAACCTTGTGTCTTCAAAAAGGTTAGTGGGAGAGTGGTTGTCTTCCTCATATTGTACGTGGATAACATCCTCCTTATTAGAAATGATATTTCCATGTTGACGATAGTCAAAATATGATTGTCCAAGGAATTCTCCATGAAAGACCTAGGTGAAGCATCCTTTATTCTAAGAATTAAGGTCTATAGGGATAGACCGAATAGGATGCTAAGACTTTTACAGAAGATGTACATAGAGGAAAGTACTAAAGAGGTTTAGTTGAAAACTCTAAGAGGGATTATAATATCCTTCAGGACATGGTATCCATCTTTCCAAGAAGATATGCCCTAGCGCACCTGAGGAAATAGAATGCATGAGCAAGATCCCTTATGCTTCTGCTTCTACAATAGGGAGCCTTATGTATGCCATGCTATGTACACGATTTGATATAGCCCATGCTGTGAGTGTCACAAGCAGATATCAGTCAAATCCAAGTGAAGAATACTGGACTTCTGTGAAATGTATCCTTAAGTATTTAAGAAGAACTAACGATATGATGTTTGGTCTTTGGTAACGGAGAACTCCAAGTCCAGGAATATATAGACTCGGATTTCATGTCCGATGTAGATGATCGATAGTCGACATCTAGAAGTCTATTTATGTGCAATAATGGTGCTATAAGCTGAAAGAGTTTCAAGCAAACCATGATAGCAGATTCCACCATGAAAGCAGAATATATTGCTACATGAGAGGCTACGAAGGAAGCATTCTGGTATAAGAAGTTTGCTGTAAAAATCAGAGTAATGCCATCAGATGCCATTCCTCTGTACTACGACAACAATGGCGCCATAGCCCTTGCTAAGAAGCCGAGGTCTCACCAGAAATCCAAGCACATTGAGCGGTGATACCACCTCATCTGTGATTATCTCGAGAAGGGTTACGTCGAGGTCAAGAGAGTCGACTCTGCAAATAATACGGCAGATCCACTTACAAAGCCATTGGGACAACAAAAGATCGAAGCCTACCTTGAGAAGATGGGACTTAGACTTGTAGCTAATAGGCTTTAGAATAAGTGAAAGATTGTTGGATATATGTGTCCTAGAAGCCAGAATTGGTTGACACTTGTAATACACTTCTAGGGGCAAAATTATAATTTTGACTATAATCAAAAAATAGATTATTTTCTATCACATATGTGTATTTAATGTCTATGATACATTCTTTGAGTTAATGATAATGATAATTCATATTTTCAAGAGTTGAAAATTTAAGACATGAATAATCATTATTAACTCATAAAATGCTCCCGACCATAGGATCATCATGAGGATGGTGAATGATCCAGAAGATTGGTGTACAATCACTTCTCTTTAGTAGATGAGTCTTGAGTCTACGGTGTGGATACATCGAAGCGAGAGTATAGGTACTCGTTAGAGAATGAGGGTACTGAGCGTGACCATCTTGAGTAGTCATTAGAAAGTCTATATTCTCGTCAATGACTGACTTGATGCTGCAGTGGTGTGTCTGGTTCTTTGATCTAAAGTGCATCGATAGTTCACCTTGAGGGTGCTATAGTTTGACTACACCATAACTCAGTCTCCTAGCTATTCAAAATCTTGAGGTGTATGTTGGCTATAGCATGTTCATTGTAGAAACTGGATTGCATCAAGATGGAATCTATCTACCTCGGTGGTAGAGGAGCAGCCCTATGATGATCATAAGAATCAAGTTCAAAAGCCCATGGCCATGGTAGAGTGAAATAATAGAAAGAGTTTCTATTTAGGTTTTCACATCGGACTTGATTCGATTGATTACATCATATGATAGAAACTAGGGTTTGACGAGTTCAGCTTAACCCTAATCTAATCAGGGCTCAAGATAGAAGAACTTAATCATACAGGTAGCTGCACTAAGTGAAGGAAAATCCTGATTTTCCGATCCAGGTTCGTTCAGATCTGATCAGATCAAGAGATATATTTCAAAAAAAAAAAAAATTTGATCTAGATCAGATCTTGACATATTTCAGATCTGATTATTATTATTTTAAAAATTAAAATAAAATTAGATAAATTAAATTAGATTTAATTTATCTTGATATGGGTAATCCTATTATCCGTTGATGATCCTATTTACAGCGGAAGGTTCTAGATCTTAGCCACGCAAGCGCTTGGCCTCTATCGGTATCCACTTAGGCTGGATCTGGAGATCCTCTTCTTCTCTATCACATCTCCAAAAATTAGATCTGAATCTGATCTGGAGGATCTTCAAAACTCCTTTTGAAGATCAGCAGTCGTCCTTTGTAGCAGCACAGCCTTCTAGCTTTCACTCGCCTTTCTTTGATCTGGATTGCACCAACCAAGGTCCAAAACTCCTTTTGGACATCGAGAGCAAGGGGAGAAGGTGGTTTTGGCATGGAGGAAGAGGGGAGAGGTAGCCTTGGGGCGTGGGGTTTCAAATCTCATCATCATTTGAGTTGGGCACAGGGTCTTATTTATAGACTGACTGTGATCCAACTTCTCTTCTTCCCAACCAATCACAACTCTTTGTAAAATCAGATCTAAATCTGATTGGTGGGAATAGAGTCCTCTGGATTCCTCCTTAGAGGATGCCTAAGAAGGTGATCACATAACCTTCTTGTGCTAAGCATGAAACAGAAATCAAATTCCTGCTAGCTGCAGGCACAAAATAATAGTCTTTCAAAACTAAGTCTAAACCAAATGGTAATTGAAGAGGGTATGTTCCCATGGCTACTACAACAACTCTTGCTCCATTACCGACACATAGGATCATATCTCCATCTCTCAGCCTCCTGCTATCCTCAAGATCCTGCATAGAAGTGCACAGATGAGCACTAGAACCAGAGTCAAGCACCCAACTGGATGCAGAAGAAATCGTAAGGTTAGACTCAATAACGAGCATACCTCCAGAAGGACCTTCCTTCTTGTTCTTCAGGGTGGCCAGGTAAGTAGGGCAGTTCCGCTTCCAATGGCCGTCGCTGTTGCAATGGAAATACTTTTCTTTGATATCGGCCTTTTTCTTCGACTCTGCCTTCTTCTTCTTTGCTTCCTTCCACCTTCTGCTTTTTTGCAGACTTCTTTTTCTTTCTATAAGACTTTCTTTTGGAAGAAGTCCATTCCATAGCAAGAACTGAGCCTTTAGAACCTTTCATAGAAAGCTCAGCGGTAACCAGCATATTCATTAATTCGGCCAAGGAATTTTGAAGTTTATGCATGTGGTAATTCATGATGAATTGCCCATATGCATCAGTCAAGGATTGCAGAATAATATCGTTCTGCAGATCCAAGTCTAACTTCACACCGAGCTTCTCAAGCTCTTCCATATCCTTGATCATTGTCAGACAGTGATCTTGGACTGACTGTCCATCACGCATCTTAGCCTTAAAAAAGTCATTTTCGTGACTTGATATTTGGTTGCGCGACTCTGTTCACCAAACATCTCCTACAGGTGAGCCAACATTTGGCGAGCAGTCCCGATATCTTCATGTTGGCGCTGGAGCTCATCAGACATCGAGCCCAACATGTAATATCTGGCCTTATTATCTTCGTCTATCCATTTTTTCAGAGACACTCTCTGTTCAGTGGATGAACGGGCTGGTAAGGTGGGAGGGTCCTGGTCCAAAACATGGGTTAACTTCTCGGAACCCAAAATAATTTTGTAGTTCCTGAGCCAATCTTTATAATTGGGTCCAGTCAGTCTATGTGTGTCCAGGATACGTGCCAATGGGTTGGATGCAGACATTTTTCTGTAGAGAGTCAAAGATTCTAGTTAGATATTGTAATTATGACTTGACCAATTTATTTAGGAATTTTATTTTTAAATAAATTAGCTTCCACTATTTTCTCGGATCCCTACACTTCCTCTGTAGAGATGCGAAAATCTCCATGATTAATGATTTCTAGTGGGTGGTGCGGTCTCACCAACTGACTCATCACCTCACCTAACAGTTATTGGTGATGGGTTAGCCAATGAGTGAACAACTCTTGTTCAATGATTCTCTAATCATGGTGCACCCAAACTTGGTCTCTAATTCATGAATCTCACCATATCCAAAATATTGATCCACTCCTTAGTTAAGTCAGACCCACCATTTGCATAGACTGGGTTCCTAATTGAGTCTCTCACCGTATCCAAAATATTGAGCCCAACTCATCCTCCAGCCCATAGCATCCAATGCCTAATAGACATGGTTGCATCTTCCCGATGCAACTGAGCCACTGTATCCAGTCGAGAACAATCAACCCCGAGAAGGGCCCGCACATCTACAATGGTGGAAGACCTCAGACTTAATCTTTTCTTAGGGAGAATTGATTCAGGTCTCATTAAACTAGACTTGTCATAGTCATAACAATTATGACTAACCTAGTGGCATGGGTTAGCTCGGATTATTGACCACCTCAGATCAGAACTGTGTCAACAGATATGGCCAGGTAAGTGAGACCGGTGGAAGGAATATGCCATTAACTCGTACAAGAACGCATTTCAGATCGAGTAGCTTCCAATTAAAAACCAGTCGGTCGTATGTGCCAAACTTACCTTAGACACCAAATTGTTGAGTCAGAACCAATTGGGTTAGCCTACAATCCAGACTCTAACCTCTGAGCCTAATTAGGTCTTGCTTGATCGTGACTCGATCTTGACCCAGACTTAATCCTATTAGGCTGGTCAATTTAAGCATTGTTGATCCCATCTAACCAACTCTTGATTCGGTTTGATCAACCGCTTAGACCTAATTGAGCTACCCAAGCCCGAACCCAGTATTATGAATATGTCTTAGATCTAAAATTCTTAATTTTAGACCTAATTGATATTTCCATAATCTTAATTTTAATTAAGTAGGGTTCATAAATAAAATATGCACAATAAATCCTAGGATTTCAGGATCTAGGGTTTTGCAGAAAGTAAGTTTTGGGTTTCTGATTAAGGACAAATACGCAGCACCCCTACACATCATAAGAACACCCCATCGAATGGAAAGAGAGGGCCTTTAAATCCTTCTTCGTTCTTATGACCGGACGGCCAAGAGGAACGCCTTAATCAGGAACATGCAATACTACAAAATAGTTTTAGATCTATATCATATATCTCATATACAAATCAGATCTAATCATGGCATATTTTGCATACATCTCATGTATCGAATCATGCATGTTTTCAGATCTAAATTATCTCATAATAATCTAAAAAATTAGATTTAAATTGATCTAATCAAAATAAATTCTAATCTAGACAATTATGTAGAACTATTCTACAACTAGTCTAGACATGCATCAATCATATCTCATATGATGTTTAAAATTAAATAATTTTTATTTACTATTTTTTTAGATATTATTATAACCATTATAATATCAAAAAATAGTAAATAAATAGATCTAAAATATGATTTAATCAAATTAAATTGAAAAACATGCAAGACTATTCTATAGAACTATTCTATTTTAGAACTAGTCATGCATATTTTCTAATCTTAGATCCAAATCATTTAATTTTAATTTTTTTTTTTGATTTTAGATCTGATCACATCTCATGTGACATCTGAAATTACTTATTTTTTAATTAAAATAAATTTAAAATTAGATCTAAACACTTTTAGAATCTTGGCTCTGATACCAGTTGAAGGGAAATTCTGATTTTCCGATCCAGGTTCGTTCAGATCTAATCAGATCAAGAGATATATTTCAAAAATTTTTTTCTTTTTGATCTAAATTAGATCTTGACATATTTTAGATCTGATTATTATTATTTTAAAAATTAAAATAAAATTAGATAAATTAAATCAGATTTAATTTACCTTGATATGGGCAATCCTATTACCCGTTGATGATCCTATTTGCAGCGAAAGGTTCTGGATCTTAGCCACACAAGCGCCTGACATCTACTGGTATCCACTCAGGCTGGATCTGGAGATCCTCTTCTTCTCTATCATGTCTCCAAAAATTAGATCTGGATCTGATCTGGAGGATCTTCAAAACTCCTTTTGAAAATCAGTAGTCATCCTTTGTAGCAGCGCAGCCTTCTAGCTTTCACTCATCTTTCTTTGATCTGGATCGCACCAACCAAGGTCCAAAACTCCTTTTGGACATTGAGAGCAAGGGGAGAAGGTGGTTTTGGCATGGAGGAAGAGGGGAGAGGCAGCCTTGGGGCGTGGGGTTTCAAATCTCATCATCATCTGAGTTGGGCATAGGGTCTTATTTATAGACTGACTATGATCCAACTTCTCTTCTTCCCAATCAATCACAACTCTTTGTGAAATCAGATCTAAATCTGATTGGTGGAAATAGAGTCCCCTAGATTCCTTCTTAGAGGGTGCCTAAGATCAGTCAAAGTTGGTTCTTAGGAGAACTCTAATTGAAATCCAAAAAGGAGATGGAGTCCCTGTCCAACAGGGACTCCTAGGCGCCTCCAACTTGAAAACATGCCTAGGGTGGCGTGCACCCTCCTCCTTGCCAAGTTTTGGCAGGGGACAGGCCCCCACCAGCTCTCCAATAGGTGTGTGACATGTGGTCAAAAGTCAAAGTATCAATGGTCAACGTTTGACCAATCAAAGATAGACTTTTGACCAAAGTCAAAGAACAAGAAATGGCAGGTGACCAAAAATGGCAGGTAATGTCTTACAAAATAAGACAATCTTTTCTGACGTGGATAACCTCCAATCAAACCATATGAAGGCCTCTGATTGAGCACAAACTCCTTTGGCTCAGATAGGACAGCTATTTATGATAGTAAAAGAAGAACGTTAGGTTCAATCGAGTGCTAGCTCGATTTTCTTGAACCTAATTAAATCTCATTCAGATCAATTGAACTGGATCAGTTCAATTGATGATCACCAGATTCAAACCCTTATTTGTATGACCCAATTAGGTTCAGTTCTGTATGGTAATGAGATATGTCATGATCTCTATCATCAACATCATCGAAATTTCTTTCGATGGATCAGAACTCTTTTGATTCGAACAGCTAGAATGATCGATTATCTAAATCATTCTAATTGCTCCCAAAATCCACCAATGATACCTAGCCATATATAGTGGCAACCCATCAAAGCTGAATGTGAACCTCTTGGTGTAGCTACCTGTGTGATTCAGTTCTTCTATGTTGAGCCCCGATCAGATTAGGATTTAGGTGAACTCGTCAAACCCTAGTTTCTGTCATATGATGTAATCATTCGATTTGAGTTCAATGTGAAAATCTAAATAGAAACTCTTTCTATTATTTCACTCTTTTGCCATGGTCATGGGCTTCTGGACTTGATTCTCATGATTATCATAGGGCTGCTCCTCTACCATCGAGGTAGATAGATTCCATCTTGATGCTATCCAGTTCCTACAATGAACATGCTATAGCCAACATACACCTCAGGGTTCCATATGGCTAGGAGATCGAGTAATGGTGTAGTCAAACTATAACACCCTAAAGGTAAACTATCGATGCACCTCAGGTCAAAGAATCAGATACACTACTACAGCATCGAGTCAGTCATTGACGAGAAGGTAGACTCCCTAATGACTACTCAAGATGGTCACGCTCAGTGCCCTCATTTTCTAACGAGTACCTATACTCTTACTTCGGTATCTCCACATCGTAGACTTAAGACTCATCTACTAAAGAGAAGCGATTGTACACCAATCTTCCAGATCAATCACCATTCTCGTGATAATCCTATGGTCGGGAGCATTTTATGAGTTAACAATGATTATTCATATCTTAAATTTTCAACTCTTGAAAATATGAATTATCATTACCATTAACTCAAAAATGTATCACAGACACTAAATACACATATGTGATAGAAAATAACCCATTTTATTGATATTAGTCAAAATTATAATTTTGCCCCTAGAAGTGTATTATAAGTGTCAGCCAATTCTGACTTCTAGGACACATATATCTAACACCAAGTGGTTTGCATTCAGCTCTAATAGGTTGCCACCGTATATTGCTAGACATCACTGATAGATTTTGGAAGCAATTAGAATAATTTAGATGATCGATCATTCTAGCTATTCGAATTAGAAGAGTTCTGATCCATCGAAAGGAGTTTCGATGATGTCGATGATACAGATCATGATATATCCCATTACCATACAAAACTGAATCTAACTAGGTCACATAAATAAGGGTTTGAATCTAATGATTATTAATTGAACTGATCTAGTTCAATTGATCTGAATGAGATTCAATTAGGTTCAAGAAAATCATGCTAACACTCGATTGAACCTAACGTTCTTCTTTTACTATCATAAATAGTTGTCCTGACTGAGCCAAAGGAGTTTATGCTCGATCAGAAGCCTTCAATTGGTCTGACTAGAGCCTGTCCAAGTCAGAAAAGGGTTGTCTTATTTTGTAAGATAATATCTGCCATTTTTGGTCATCTACCATTTCTCATCCTTTGACTTTGATCAAAAATTAACCTTTAACTGGTCAAATGTTGACCATTGACACTTTGACTTCTGTCCATGTGTCATGCATCTACTGAAGAGCTGGTAGGGGCTTGTCCCTCTGCTAGAAGCTGGCAAGGAGGAGGGCGCATGCCAAGGGTGGCGTGCGCCCAAGTTTGAGGCACCCAGGAGTCCCTATTGGACAGGGACTCCATCTCCTTTTTGGATTCCAAATAGACTCCTCCTAAGAACCAACTTTGAGTGGTCTTAGGCACCATCTAAGGATGAATCCAAGGAATTCTATTCCCATCAATCAAATTTAGATCTAATTTCATGAAGGATTATGATTGGTTGGGAAGAAAAGGAGTTGGATCACCCATAGTCTATAAATAAGACCCTACGCCCAACTCAAAAAGTAATGCAATTCACAATGCCCCAAAGGCTGCCTCTCTCTTCCTTCTCCATGCCAAGTCCATCATCTCCCTCTCCTCTCCACGCTCAAAGTAGTTTGGGATCTCAGTTGGTGCAATCTAGGTGAGAGAAAGGCGACAGAAAGCTAGAAGGCTGCACTGCTACAAAGGATAACGGTTGATCTTCGAAAGCTATTTTGAAGATCCTTCAAATCAGATTCAGATCTGATTTTTGGAGATGTGATAGAGAAGAAGAGGATCTCCAGATCCAACCCAAGTGAATACCGGTAGAGGCCAAGCACTTGCGTGGCTAGATCCAGAACCTTCCACTGCTTACAGGATCATCAAATGGATAATAGGATTACCCTACATTAAGGTAAATTTAATTTAATTTAATTTATTTATATTTTATTTTAATTATTAGAATAATAAAGATCAAATCTGAAATATCCTAGATCTGATCTGGATCAAAGAGAAAAATTTTTAAAATACATCTCTTGATCCGATCAGATCTGAACGAACCTGGTCCGAAAAATTAGGATTTTTCTTCAGGCAATTAGCTTATTGCCTACGCAAATTTAGTATTTACAAATATTTTATAAAAATAAAAAAATATTTGTCGATGCTAAGTTAGCATAGGCAATGAGGTTAATTATCTTTGCAAGATGGAAGTATAGGCAATTATTCTTATTGCCTATGCAAACTTAGCACAGGCAAATGCATCACCAAAAATTAAAAAATTTGGATCATCCATTATCAATGCTTTAGTTTAAATGCTGACACTATAGTAATATCGATAATTATATTTTATGATGTTTTTTATAGAGTGTAGCTAATTATTTCTATTTTTTGATGTTTTTTTTTTTTGCATAGCTAATTATCATCTTCACCTATGCAAAATTTTGTATAGGTAAATATTACGTCGATAAAACCCCTATTTCTTATAGTATTTGTAGGTTTCTACTCGACCATCTGCTCTAATCTTCTTCTTGAAGATCCATTTACAGTCGATTAGTGTCACACCCTCAGGCACATCAACCAAAGTCCAAACTTGGTTGCTATATATGGAGTCTATTTCAGATTTCATGGCTTCAAGCCATCTATCAGAGTTTCTACTCATGATTGCTTCTGAATAAGTCAAGAAATCATCATTCTCAATAATGTATGGCTCATTGTCATTCTCAATGACAAACCCATATTTGAGTGGAACACTATTCACTTTAGATGACCTTCGGAGAGGAGGTTGAAGGAAAAATCTGAATTTTCACTGTAGGATCATCCAGATCTGATCCGATTTGAGATGAATTTTCTATAAAAATTTCTATGATCCGATCAGATCTAAGAGTTCTCAAATCTAATTATGGTGATTTGATATTAAAAATTAAAAATAAAATTAAATTAGATTTAATTTGAAGTACTTTATTGGATAATCTAATTATCCTACGATGATCCTTTTGGTTCCTGATGTTCTGAAAGGAGCCACGCACGTGTCTGGCCTCTACTAGTATCTACTCGGGTAGGATCTGAATGTCTTCTCCTTGTGAATCTTTTTTCTAAAGATCATATCTAAATCTAATCCATAGAACCTTTAAAACTATTTCTGAAGGTAGCCCATCTATCTCATGAATATCATCGCGTAGATCCTAAATCTTGCACCAAAAACCTTGGACCTTCAACTTAGATTTGTGCCTAACCTTTTAGACTTGTAGAAGAGAGGGAGAGAGAGGATAGAGGGGGTGTTGGATATGGTATGGGTGATAGCACCTCTACATGGAAAATAAAATCATGCAATGCTTCTCTTTAGCATGAGAAAGGTTTAAAAACCCAATGCCATATAGTGTCCCACTTTGACCAAATAACATACTTATTTGATCATTGGGACTTTAGGACTTATTCTCCATATGAAACCCTAGATCTCATCTAATTTTTGTTTCCAAAAATGATTCAAAAAGTGGGCAACATGAGTAGATAAGGAAGAGTCCATTGCGCGTAGGACTCTTTCCTCAAGAGTTTGATCTAAATCAAACTCTATCAAAACCTAGTCAAACCACCACCATATATCATGAAATTTGGCACACCCATAGAATTCTTGAGCCCTATCATATATCTACAAATCAAATCAAAATGATTTCTAAAAAATTTTTTAGAAGCATCTGATCAAGTGACCCTTAATTTTCTCAATCAGGTCAACTTTTGACCCTAGTCTAATTGCACTAGGAATTGATTTAATTTCTATAATGAATCTAATCTGGACTTATTCTAGTTAAATAAAAATAAATTTATTCAAGATATAGAAATGAGTCAAATCAAATTTGACTAGATTGCGATGAATCAGAAAGATTATAAAAGAAGAAAGCCAGACTCAATCATGTGCTAGCATGATTATCTTGAATCTGATTGAATCTAATCCAAATTAATCAAACTGGGTTAGCTCAATTGATGACATCTAAATCCAAACTCTTATTTGTATAATCTAGTTAGGTTCAGTTCTGTATGGTAATAAGATATGTCATGATCACTATCATCGACATCATCGAAATATCTTTTGATGGATCAGAACTCTTTCGATTCATACAATTAGAATAATTGATCATCAAAATCATTCTAATTGCTCTCAAAATCTATCAATAATATCTAGTAGTATATAATGGTAATCTATCAGAATCGAAAGTGAATCTCTCGGTGCAGTTACCTATGTGATTGGATTCTTCTATCTTGAGCTCCGACAAGATTAGGATTAAGGTGAACTCGTCAAACCCAACATCCATCATATGAATTAATCATTCGATTTAAGTCCGATATGAAACCTTAATAGAAACTCTTTCTATCATCTTCACTCTATCATGGCTATGGGCTTAAGGACTCAATCTCATAATTATCATAGGGCTACTCCTCATCTACCAAGATAGATAGATCTTCTATTATTGCAATCTAATTTCTATAATAAATATGCTATAGCCAACATACACCTCAGAATTTTGAATGGCTAGGAGATCGAGTTATGGTGTAGTCAAACTATAACACTCTCAAGATGAACTACTGATGCACCTCAGATCCAAGAACCAGATACACCACTGCAACATCAAGTCAGTCATTGATGAGAAAGTAGATTTTTTTATGACTACTCGAGATGGTTACGCTCAATACCCTCATTCTCTAATGAGTACCTATACTCTCACTCCGGTGTCTCCATACCATAGACTCATGATATATCTATTCTCAGAAAGCGATCGTACACCAACCTTCTAGATTGATCACCATCCTCATGATGATCCTATAGTTGAATGCAGTTTATGAGTTAATTATGAAAATTCATATCTTAAATTTTTAACTCTTAAAAATATAAATTATCATTACCATTAACTCAAAGGATGTATCATAGATACTTTAAATACACACTATGATAGAAAATAATTTTTTTATTAATTTATAGTTAAAATTATAAAAAAAAATTTAAAAGTGTATTATAAGTATTTAGCCAATCTGGCTTCTAGGGCACACATCTAATAGAGGTGTGTGTCATGGTTATGCCTCAACAATAGGCACATTTGATCGAGGATGACCTTATAGACTATCCATAGGTTGTCATGAGATTATTTATTGATTTTGAACTTTTCTAAGTTCAACTATCCTCCCACCGCCTCCTTCTAGGATAAATTCTTTTTTTGAAAAGGTGGCATGCCTACTGACAAACATATTTTGTTTAGTAGGATAGTAGAAGAAGTATCCCATATTCTATTTAGGATAATCCATAAACCTATATCTATTTAATCTAGCACTAAGTTGATGTCCATTAGTTCTTTTCATATAAGCTGGGCACCCCCAAACTTTTAAATATTTTAGACCTGGACTCTTTCCTTTCCATATCTCATATGAAGTACTAGTGATGAATTTAGATAGTATCTTATTTAAAACATATGCGGCAATTTCTAAAGCGTATCCCTAAAATGAGATCGAAAGATTTGCAAAGTACATCATGGATCGCACCATATCTAATAGAACGCGGTTCCTTCTTTTTGCAACATCATTCAACTATGGTGTATAAGAAGGAGTCCATTTAAAGAGAATACTCTTTTGTTTAAGATGATCGAGAAATTCACTAGTTAGGTACTCACCCTCTCGATCAGATCAAAGAGCTTTAATACTTTTACCAGTTTATCTCTCAACCATACACTAGTACTCTTTGATAAATCATCAGTAAAATTGATGAAATAGGAATACCTTCCTTGGCTTAAGTTGTAATAGGCCCACAAACAACTGTATGTACAAAGCCAATTAACTTATTTGCCCTTTCTCCATGTCCACTAAATGGAGTCTTGGTCATCTTACCCATAAAACAAGATTCATAAGTTCTATACGATTCATAATCATACGGATTAAAGAACTCTTCTTTATATAACTTGTTTACTCTTGACTAACTAATATGGCCAAGTCGGCAATGTCAGAGATATGTGACATTCACTTGTTCGCTCTTTCTTTTTTTATCAACATGAAGAATATTATCATTGAGTAATAGAAACATAAAATCATTATCAACATAACCATAATCATAAACTTTACCAAAATGAGAAATAGAGCAACCTTTGCCCTTCACAATAATCTCAAAACTATATTCAAGCAACAAGGGTATAGAGATAATATTTCTAATGATATTAGGAATGTAATAACGGTCTATCAATTTCAAAACTTTCCTAAAAGGCAAATTTAACATAAAGGTTCCTACAGCTTCGACCTAAATGGACTCTCCAATAGCACCAAAAAGCTCAAGATCATCTTTATTCAGCTTCTTTGTTCCCTATAGTCCCTAGAACAACTTGTATAAGTGAGAACCATAGGCAGTATCTAATATCCATAAATCTGAAGCTGAAGCACTTAATAATGAATTAGTCTGTATCATATACAAACATTTTGCAGATGCAATACTTATAACATGTTGCTGCTTCACACTTGCAAGGTAAAACTTGCAATTTCTTTTCAATGCCCTTACTTGCTATAATGGAAATAGATACCCTTAGTGAAGACATTCTTGGTCTTTTTCTCCTTTGTGATGCTTTCTTTAGGGTTCAACTTTTTTTTTTCTTAGAATCCTTCTTTCCACCCTTTTTTCTTGGCGGTCCCTTCTACAATAAGAACAGTGTTTAGTTTGTTCATATAAAAATTAATGACAAACTAAGAGAAGAAATTGAAAAGTGATTGCAAGATCAAATGCTGACTAAGCTTTCCATCCATGACGAACCCTAACTAGCCTAATCGAGTGATCAGGACAATTATTTTAAGCACATGGATTTGCACGAGTGTGCCCTCACTCATCCTCACATAGAATAACTACTTTAATATCGCATATCAGGCAGTCCTACTTTGTTCTTCATACAGCTCTTTTAGATTGAGAAGTATAGACTAAGGATCCGTGTTCTTATATTGTCTCTGCAACTCATTGCTCATAAAGGCTAACCTAAGATGTTTGACAGTCATACTATCATCCTTTCACATCTTATGTGAGTGCTTTCCTCCTCCATATATAGCATCATGTCGAATCTCATTGGGGTCAGGAGTATCAAGGATATAGAAGACTTTCTTCTTGATGAGAATAATTTTCAAATTTCTCAACTAATCTGCATAATTAGGTCTAATCAATTTATTGGCAACAAGTATGCCACACAGTGATAGTAAGGATGCCATAATGCAGATAAATCTATAAAATAAGAATAATAAATATAAGCAGACTACTCATGATGACATGCATGATTTTAGATGAGGTCTTTTATCTAATCATGTCTCTCATTTATTTGACGAATTCCATAGCCCTCTAGTATAGAAAATAAAAAATTCTATCATTAGATTTTCAAGTAGGGTTGAGATCCCAATTCCTCATAAAAGTCTTATGGATAGTACAATAAATCTCTATGAGTTCAAGAATAGGTAACTCTTACTAATTATATCTTATGCAACTCTCAACATATCTTTTATCTTTAAAATACTTGTAATCTCATGGATAGCACAAAAAGCTATAACATTTTAGTTAAGTCATACCCTTCATTTTCATATGATCATATCCAAATAATGCCATCTTTGTGGATAGCACAACAAGTCAACACCATCCAAATATGCCATAGGCATCACTATATACTAAGTCAACATCACATCAAATTCCATAACAGGCCTTATGGATAGCACAACAAACTCACTATAGTTTTTGATATACTCTATTAGCTTAGCATGAAGGAAGGCATGGGTAGTATTCTTAATACTTCACCATTAAAACTTAATATCATTTTTGTAAGAAACTTCGGTCTCAAGCACATCCATGGCATGTATATATCCATCATAGGCAGTATATACATTTAAACTACCAGCATAAAGAGCATAAAATTATAACAAGATGGTTATGGACATTCCTAATATAATCCATCCAAGCCACTTGGATGAATTACAGGTCTCATTCTAGGTGTATGATAGATTGAGCCATCTTATGGACAATCTTCATGTAGCTCTTGCACTCATGCCACCCAGTAGTTATGTCTCCAATTCATGAAGGCATTAACAAATGCTCCATCTTCTTTCTCTTCTTGTAAATACAAAGAAATAAATTCTATCTATTTACATTTGATCTTTCTATACTTAATTTTTACATCAACATATAAAAATAATTCCAATCAGTAATTAGAAAATTACATAAGAAGAAAAATAAAAGGAACTATATAGCTAAAATTATGAATGATATTGGGGCACCCAGCCCCAACTTAAAAATTTATAACTATTGTAATTACACTCATTCAATTAGCCATCATAGATACATTCACATATTAATCAATCAGCCGTCATAGATACATTCATATATTCATCCATTACATGGGTGTATTTTGTCCATAACCATCCATCATGCAATTAATAACGATTATAGAAAGCATGATAACCAACAATTCATGTCATTCCAATTGTGATATCATTCATTCATATATCATAATCATTTAAGTCCCGGGCACATCTGGGAATTTTGATTTGGGTTCAACTCTTTGACCCAAGACCAATTATAAGTTAACCGCATATCATCGTTCTTGAGTTAAGACAATGAAATTTCAAGGAGAGCCCAATCAAAATAGGTTCATAGAGATCTAATCATCTCAAACTCAAAAGTTAATAACAATTAGGTTAGTTTCTAATTGATTCAAGAATGCTAATCTCATTAGGATCTTTGAACCTTGATCAACATCAAAGGATCATCAAAACCCTAGGACTTGAATGTTGCATTCCTCTTTCATGACACGGAATTTTTAGCCACCAAATTTTTGGATCAAGAACCATTGTGGGATGCCATCAATGGATCAAAGACTAAGATGGGATCCCATCCATAAATCATAAACCATGATGGGACGCCATATATGAATCAAGCCCAATGATGGGACATCCACACCCAAGGATCAAGAACTAAAGATTGGTGGCACCATATAAGGTCTAGGGTGTTTGCATCTCATGCATCAATCCTAGATCCCATGCATCTCATACACAAGACTGTAATTCTATGGATAAAATTAGATCATTAGATCCTTCAGTGCTTGTCATACAAGTCTTAAATCAATAGAATCACATTCCAAAATCTGATCATGGATAAAAGGACCCTTAATCATTCATCTAGATGCAACAATTCAACAATAAACACCATGCAGAAATTTTAAATTATGACATATAATGAATTAGAACCATTCTATATCACAATAACAACATGAAGTTTGATTGAATCTATTTAGGATGGCTCTGATGCCGCTATTAGGATTCATATATGCAGCGGAAATAAATTTCAAAATAATTTTGACATGCATCATCATGTGAAAACATGAAAACAAAAACCCAATCCCATCATCACCTTATAGATTTCAATCAAACATTAACCAAGAAGCAATTAATCAAGATGAAGAAGATAATTACCCTCCAAGAAGATGTGACTGCTTGAATGGTATCCTTGTGGCACCTAAGTGGGTGCCCTCCAATGGTGATCCATGGGATTCGATTAAGCACTCTTCCCAATCTACCTTTGCTAAAATTCTATAGTAGAATTTCAGCAGCACCTCCCCTCTTTAATGATCCAACTCTTGGACCAAGAACTCACTATTTTCCCTCTCCTTTTGGATGTGTGGAAGGCTAATCCTAGACCTTCTAGACATGGAACATCATCCATAGGTCAAGGAAAATGAGCCCTATTTATAGGCTCCAAGTCCTAATCCCATTAGGGCTCTCTTGGTAGTTACTCTAACTACCTAACAACTTAACCTCTCAACTAACCATAACCTCATAACTAATTAATGATTAACTAATCATGGGAGTTAGTGAGTGAAGGGGCTGAGTTGGCATGTGGAAGAGGGAGAGAGCTATGGGGCGTGTGAAGGCTTCTAGAACAAGTTTTGATTAGTCAAAGTCTAATCCATCTAGAAAATCATGTTGACTGGGGATTTGGGTCTAATCCATGTGCTAGCATGTATATCTGAGATCCAATAGGATTACAACTAAATCCTTGTTTGATTAGATCTTTACAAGCCCAATCAAAAAGTTCATGATCATAACCCTTTTTGTATGACCCATTGGGTTCCATATCTAACCAGCAATAGGTCCAGGCTTATGTGTATTCTGGTCTAATTAGAACTCTTCTAATAGACTAGATCCAAGACATGTTAAGCCCAAGTTAATTAATTAGAATACCTTCTAATTAATTGATAAATCAAATTTTTTAATTCATAAAACTTATAAGTCAAGATTGACGTCTGGCAATATATCATGACTATCCAGAAAATATAAAATTTGGCATAATACTAAAATATCCATCTATGGTGAGTTACCATGCAATTCAATTCTTCAATCATACAACATTCCAAATAGGCTATGGACATGGAGTCATATCAAGCCCAAATATCTATTCATATGTATCTCAATCTAATAATGATGATGACTTGGTTGATGAACCATTAGAAACTCTTTCTAATGTTCATCCTACTCTGGCTAGAGACTCTCTGAGTCAACATCTTAAGAGATCACATAGGATGTTCTCTTCCTTATGAGGAGTGACTGATTCCATGTTGACTACTCACAACCTCCATACACACTTTACCATGCCCAAAATATCTCACATAAGGCTCAAAGAGTCAAGCTAGGGTATGAACCAAAATACAGATCTATATGCATAAGGTACCATGGCGATCTCAGATCTAAGGATTACTTGCACCACTCCAACAAGAGAACCATCTATTGACATGCTTGTAAGGCTCCATCAAATGTTCTTCCTCTGGATCAGTCTAGTGAGCATACATAGGATGTGCCAGTCTTACCAATATCATTGATCCCTGACTTAATGATTCTATGACTGAAAATATTTTGGATTAGAACTATCAAGATTTTAGGTCTCACTGGTATGATCTTATCATGATCCTAGAATCATTATCCTAATCCATAAGGTTCGTCATAATATTAACTAAGTCACAAAGAGATAATAAAATACAGTATATGACGAAACACAATGTCTCATATCATCAATGAATAAATAATGTCATATATATGAGTAGAAAGATAATAAAGAAAATTTTCATCGTATCAAATATGCGATTGGCTTGTAGGGCACTAATCTTTCATTGATCACCCCCAAGCCCCAACCATCCCCGAACATTCCTGAGGGCTCTTGCTCACCTTGGTGTAAAAGGGCAAGATGGAGCATGTCCGCTTCAGCAAGGATGGTAGTGCCCTCCAGCTCATTGTTGTCGATAGCTATCGTTCTACCATCATCATCCCTAATGACCCCAACCTCATGATCGACATCCTTGCCATAAATGGCATTGACATCTCATCTCTGAAGGCTACAATGGTAACGGCCTCTTCACCTTCATTGCTAACCTCCTCTTCCCTTTCCTTACCTTCAGCAACCTTTTCTTCCTCTTTCACCGCACCCAGGAGGGCCCTAGGAGTCTTGATGGCTCTATGGACTTCGGCCTCTCCAAATCTAGATTCTGGAGGTGGTCCTAGAGACCGGCGTCACCTTCGCCAACATCACCAGCACTGACCTGGCCAAGCTCGGGCTCCAAGAGATCATCATCGTCATTGGAGACCTAGTAGTTGTTGTCGTGGTGGTGGCCGAAATGGGTTAGGGCTTAGGATTTTTTTTATATTTTAATAGAGGAAAGAAAGATGGTGTGGGTCGTGAGCTAGCCCAATTAGGTTTAGACCGAGCTCAGGTTGGGCACGGGCTTGAGTCTTTCAAAAAATTTCAAGCCTAAGCCTGGCCCAAAGTCTAAAAAAAATTTGGACTGGACTCGAGCAGGGGTATGACCCAACCCGATTGGGCCCACTTCCAGCCTTAATACCACATCACTTTGGTTAATACTACATCATCTCCAATTAGGTATTTTTGCCACATAAGCATGAGTTTTCACCACATAAGCACTAGTAATTGCTAGTTGGGACTAGACAACATTCAAAATTTGAGAAAAAAACCATATTAAAATGGTTCAAAAAATAGAGGGATGTCCAAGTTTGAGCTTTTTAAACTTTAGGGATGTCTTAAAAACCTAACCTAAATTTTAGAAACCAATAACATAATTTATCCTATTTCTTTTAATGAGATAAACATCAATGATCTTTTCTTTTATTTTATCTTTTTATAATAAATATGACACTCTGACTAACCTATTCCATCCTATCCAGCTTTATTGAGGGTGTCAAGCAAGTGGATTGCTCATCTACGATCTCATGTTTGGCTTGAAATTTAGCTTGCACTCACTTACTCATTTAGTAAATAACTAGGGCGCAAGTTATTTTCTAAGCTCAAGAAATAAATGAAGATAGCTCAAATTTAACTCAAAATTAACTTAAATTTCTAAACAAAAAACTATTACATAAATAATATATACTTATCATTTAGTAATACATGTTATGAGTTTTAAAAGAAAGAAAAAGATTTTGATGATTATATTTTAGTCCAATGACTTAATCAACTACTCATTATTTAGCCATTGGATTATGATATATATAATATATGAATGGGAAACCCTAAAGCCCCTCTATTTCCTTTGACACTCCACCTCCTTTCCTTCCCAACGTTCCTCTCCTCCTCCAACACTCCCTTCCCCCTCTCTAAGATCTCCCTTGAATCTCCTCCCATGTTATGTCCCTATAACTGTGACGTCCTCTCACTAATGCCATCACTCGATCATCCACGTTTTGCAGTGCCAGACTTCATTGCTATCCAATTATCAAAGCCATACTCCATGTCATCCATTTGTTAGTCCTATATTGCCACCACTATGATTTCTTAGATACACCATGACTCCCTTGCCTTCCAATGCTGTCATGTCTCCTTCGATCTCCTTCACTATAGTGATGAATCTCTCTCCCATTCCTTCCTTTTTATTCTTTCTTTCCTCATCTCTTAATTTATAGTGCCCCAATTCAAGCATAATGAGCTAGGCTAGAATAGGAAGTTCCTAGCTTGAATTGAGCTCAAGCCAAGCTTAAGTTGGCTAGATATAATTTCATGATGAGCTTGAGGAGATCTTGGCTCGCTCATGTTTGGCTTCTTAATTTATACCCTTATATGTATCTTTCAAACACCAAAAATGGTTTCTTTAATCAAGAAAAAATATCAAACAAAGGTGTTTTTTCTAGACCAGAAGGGATCTAATGAACTGTTTTGTCGGTATATTCTAAAAAAAATAAATAGTAATAAATTTACTTTTTTGAAAGCTTGTGTTTAGATGAGATGTTAAATATAATTTTTGTTGATCTTGGCATCTCATAGAATGTGATTTTTAGGCTTTATGAAACATATTGGAACCATGTTTTTCCTAAAATCAAATCTCTGAAAGCATATTTACCATATAAGGACATCTTTTACATATAATTCCTTATGGTAGATAACCAATCTTCATCGTTCTTCCTATTTAGGGCTTATTTAGATGGTTGGGCCCAAAATTCCATACGAATCATGCATCTGGGCCCACACAACTATCTAAATCAGGTTGGGTGAGGCTTGTCTAAGATGTTTTTTTCTCTCTATAGGATTCGGCCAAGCCCACTATAATGGTTCTCTTGATATTCATAAAGAAAGGCTTAACCTGGCCTAATTTAGGTGGTTGTATTACTACAAGCCCACAATTTCTAAAGGATCATGGGTCCAGTTATTCAAATAGGCCTTTGGAAAGACGATCCCATTTACCTCTCTCGCTGGAGACCAGCAAGCCTTGAGCCTCAACTTCACATCCATCTCCCCCACACAAGTGGCGACTAGTCTTGACCTTTTCATTCAATCATGGAGATCCAAAACATGCATGGCTCTTCTCTCTGCATTCTTTTCGTGCCCCTTTTTTTTGTAGCTCTTGTAGAAAACTACCAAAGTGATAACCATACCATGGGCTTATGTCTATTTTGGTATCGTCAACTGTTGAGTTTTTATGTTTTTCTCCCTTAACAGCAGTCTTATATGAAGTAAAATATAAGCAAAAATAAAAGTGAGCAAAACAAGTTTTCTGATTGCCAAATTTAGAACCTATTCTATAATATCTACACCCTAGATTCCCCTCGTTTTTCTCAAATTCAGGTTCATTTGGTAGGGGCACGTCAGATTACAAAATAATCTAATAATTGTTGAATAACATTTACCTGTGAAATGATTGCCGGAGAAATTAAATTTTACTGTAGAAATTGAATTTTACTATATTTGATTGATGAAAAAATTACTCCAAAATGATACCCAAAAAGTTTATTTTATTTGATTAGAAGTAATCTTTTATGGGTATATTGTCCAATTTACAATAATACCTTGAATAAATAATTTAATAATAATAATTTTCTCAATCTATTTGTTGGATGGCCCATTTATATAAATATTGTTAATATTGGCTATTGTAAATATTAAAATATATTTACATATGTTTGTCAGACCCTGAGCATCCAGACATCGGATGTGGTTATTCAAAATAGGGTACTTCACCTTCCTACACCTCCCCTGTTGGTAAAATATCTGAGATCTTCATTTTTGTTTATCTGCTTTAAATCTGGTTTGGCCAGCGACTTTGTTCATGGATTTGAGTTTTTTTTTAACTAAACTAAAATAATTATACATATATTATAACATATATTTCTTATTAAATAAATTTTAGTATATTTTGGTATGCAAATATAGACATCAATTATTAATAAATCTTAAGCTAGATTTATTGATAATTAATAAATATTTATTAATAATTAATATTTGATTAATAAGTATATAATATATTAGTTATATTATTCATAAATATTATTAATCAATATATTGATATATTTGTAATATAATTAATACAATATTAATATAATACAAATAAAGGTATTTTTGTCAAGAAATAGTATTTTCAAATTATCTCCACTTGGTAATTCAATATGGGAAAACAAGTACCACATTCTTTTCTAATGTATGTTTAATTAATTTAAAAATATTTATTTACTCATGTAAATATATTTTAATATTTGATATAGTCAAATATTGATAGTATTTATATGAGTGGATTATAAATGGAAACAACTGGACTAAGAAAAAAGTTTTACTTGAATTGTTTGATCAAGATTATTATTGGAAATTTGATTATATTCTTTTATAAGATTACCTCAAAACAAACATATTAATTTTTTTCTCAATATTATTTTTAAATAATTTTTGGACCATCTAAATATGATGAAATTTATTTTTTTATAAATATTTTTTTAGATAAATGGTTACTGGGAATCGTCCTAACTAAACAATACACTTTGGTCCGTTTTTTTTGGATGAGCATACACTTTGGTCCTTGTCTTTGGCTTGCCGTGCTGTCCTCTCCTTCGTTTTAAGAGCCTGTAAAAAGACGCTTTGCTGCAGCCTCCAATCCTCCAAAGAGCGAGACGCAAGACGATGGATCGTGTCTTTTTGCTGAAGCTATCTCGAGGGGAGGGGTCTGCACCGAAGCCGTCTGCGTTATACCGCCGTTGCCCAGCACTGGCAGTCCAATCATCCTTCCCACGGTGTCTCTGCCATTCCCTCCACGGCGGAGCATCCATTGCTGTGAACAAAGACCAGACTCTATCCCTTGCCGATGCCTGCAAACTCCAGCCCCACGCTCTTGAACCCTGCTATGGTGTTAGTTTTCCATCGATAGAGTATTCCAAGTTGTTAGAGGCATATAGTTGCTTGACCCACAAGGCTTATAACAAAATTGTCTTTTATAACTTCTTTAGTTTCTTAAAATCTTTTTTCTATTTTAATGATATATTTTCATGTGCTTTTTCCTCTCATTCTCCAGCACTCATACCTTGATTTAGTTGAACAAAAAGTGTGCATGGTTTTAGACACACTTGTAATATATATGTTTGCTCATTTTCCACATGAATCCCGCCTTGCAAACTCTTTTACACAGTTTGTTTTGTTCTTGTTGGTTAACATCCCATTTACACTTCCTGATTTCAACGCTCACTTTTTTCCTTGTTTCCTCAATTTCCTGCTTTGAAGACTTCAACTCACATTTCCCAATTTTCTATTCGTTTCTATTAATTTAAACAAGTTTTTAGTACCAGTATAACTGTCCTTTTCTGGTGTTGGTGTTTTTTTTTTTTTGGTTAGTGACGAAGAAATGTGACAAAACTTTAATGGGGAATTTAGTTATCCTGTCTATATAGGAATTGCATGCATGCCAAGGCATTAGCTTGCTAATTTACTAGAAGAGAACTCCTTACTGTATGATGATTTGGAAATAAAAGAGCAAAAAGGTAACAGAGAGATCCAAGAGGGTGGAAATTAAGCAAACCAGAATTTTGTAGATTGCTTTCTCTATCAACAATGATATTCGATTTATACAAGAAATTGGGCATGTATATTGATTCTATCTGAATGGCCGATTATGTACACTAAAATCAAAAATGATTGAATGCCAGGCTTTATTACGGTGCTCCTAATAGTATTTTATTAAATAGCATGAGATATCTAGGCCACCAATTTTATGAGGGTATCTAGAGATTTTTGTTCGTAGGTGCAAGATCTAATGACGATGACTCCTCCATTTCCTCAGCATAAACAGAGATCTAATTAAGAAGGATATTATGTCGCATACCGGTGAGCTAAAAAAAAGAGTAATTCTTTCTATAATAAAATTGACATGAAATGCACCTCCATTTAATGCTCCGTAATGTTTAAAATTTTGAATGATGAAGATGTCTCTTTTCAAAAATTATGACATTCATTTATAAAAATTATGATACTTCTTTATAAAAATTATGACATCCTATAAATGTCATAATTTTTATGAATAAATATCATAATTTTTATAAAATAATATTATAATTTTAAAAAAAAATATATTCATTATTTTTATCTCCATGAATATGATATCTATTAATAAAAATTATAATATTAATTTACAAAAATTATGATATTTCTATAGAAAATGTAGCATTTTATATCATAATTTTTTAAAAAAATATTATAATATGATAAAAAAAAATAATAAATATATGTAAAAAAAATATTATGATATATCTTTACAAAAATTATGACATCTATTTATAAAAATTATAATATTATATTTTCTACAAAAATATCATAATTTTATAAAAAAATATTATAATTTTTTTAAATTAATATAAAAAAATATTTTCATTATTTAAAAATTTAAATATTATAAAATATTAAATATTTATTAAAAATATAATTATATATTTTAATAAAATTATATATATTTTATATTAATTTTTTTACACCACAAATCCACAATGACGGCCCAGCACTTCTCCTGAAGAATAGACGGGAAGGTCGAGGCATATAGACTTCAGTCAACCGTTTAGATATTTTAAACACGTGCCTCAAATTTAATCTCTGACATGGAGCAGAATTTACGTGGACTAAGCGTGCAGGCTTGCGGGATGGGAGGAGGTTGCGGGTCCCAGATAAATCCGTTGCGAAAAGAATAATAAAAGTGAAAAAAAAAAAAAAAAAAGTTGCGGAGCAGGCACCGACCCAACGTGGCAGCCCAGGGACAAAAGGGTGCAAGTAAATTAGGGAAATGAAAACTGATAATCGACTTACGATGCCGGTGAAAAATAATCAAATAATAAAAAACATTTACTAATAATAAAATAAAACTTTGCTACTAGAGGCGGAAGTAAATCATATAATATCTATTCAAATATATTTTGTATCCAAATCTATCTGGATAAAAATTTGAATATTCAACTAATATTTTTATTCAGATCTATATCTATTAAAAAAATAAATATGAACAAATAATTATTCAATCCATATTTAAATATTTAATTATATTTATAACTCTATTTAAATTTGTATATCACTCAAAAATTTTTAAGAAAATTACTATATAATTATATTAATATGCTAATAATTTACTTAATATTTACTTAGTAATATCTTTGATTCTATACTCATAAAATTAAATTATTCGACTTATATCCATTCTTTAAATATTCAATTTATATTCATATCCATTTAAAATAAATATAAATATAATTTTTTACATTCGTCTAATATCTATATCCATTTAACAAAACAAATATGGTATATATATATACACACACACACACGATCCATGTTCGATCCGAATTTTAGCCTTACTTACCAATAAAGGTGAAAATTAGTTAAAGTGGTATAAAATAAAGTTGATGTTTTGTTAGAGCATCTTCGTTCAACTAAAAAAACTTACTGTATCTTTTGCACAAAAAAATGTTTGATCTTCTTTCACAGTCTCAATAGTTAGACCATGTTTTACACATCTTTCAAAGTATGATGAACCTTCTCCGTCCATTCACAACATAGATCACCCTGCTTATATCGTGCTTTGAAAAGTATGCAAAACATGATCTAATAGTTGAGGTAATGAAAGAAGAACAATCATTTCTTGAGGTGAAATATACAACTCCAAAACCATTTGCAAAAGAGACAAAGAATTAACCAAGCCTGGTCAAACAATTATATTCTCATTTTATTTTTGAAAAAAATAAAATATGCAACTATATTGGTGCACGATGTCATGGTTATTAAGAAAAATTGTATTTAATTAGAAAAAAGCTCAAATCCATTATGGGAGCGAATCATTTTAATGGAGCAACAATATTAATGTTTGGCATTTGCATGAAAATGCTAGCCTAGATATATTCATAATATATTGCAATCCATGGATTGGGGCAACTCCATAATGATGTTGGACAAATGCATGAAAATGGTTCTACTTATGTTGGCTTAGTTATTGTCATATTGATGGCTTGGATATGTAGAACAGCATGCTACCTTGAGTAAATCGATCATTCCGGTTTAAGATCTAGAATAAATATTTGATATACAAATATATTTATAGAGAATTATGAAAAAATAATTATGAAGAAAAATATTAGAAGAGAAAAACATCAAAATTTCATAAAGAGCCTCCACATGCAAAAATAATTCCTCCTCTCTCTTTCTTCCCCCGCCCTTTTTCAAACTCTTTCACACACAAAGGAGACCCAGAGATCCCTTAAATAGAGCATCATGGAGGTGGGATGTTTGTAGGATGTTTGACTCCTACCTAGACTCAAAAATCAAAATCCACTAGAACACAAATTCTAAAAATTTCTAAAAAAATAAATAAATAAAATCCTAAAGTCATTAAAACTAATGATCAACTAAAAATGAAATCTTGATTGGATTAAGACTTGGCAATAAATCCTAATACTCTCTCTCATTGCAAGGTCTATGTGGACAATGCTAAATTTATTGATTTCATGAAACATCATAGTGGCCATTATTATCATTGTCGCACTAGTAGCAATATGTAGTGACTTGTCAAACCAACAATTAAATAGAGAAATTCCTTTATTGGCTTAAATAATAGTTCTTTCACCGGCTCATCCTCTTTGATGTAAATGTTTGAAAACAACGATGTCTTGTAACACTTTTTCGGGATTAACTCCATGGTCACGATACTAAGATTCCTTCGAGCATCCAATTTACCTCAACGAACATTAACTTACTGGCCATAATAACTATGAGCATCGGCCATTACCTATAAATAAATAAAATCAAAAATAAAATATTGGTCATATGTATATACCCCCACTTGTTGCTTCATATATTTGCATATAATTCTTTTCTTTTGAGCAAGGAATCAAATCCTCTTGTACTGAGTATTTTAACAACTTGAACTTTGAAGTAGCTTCAAAATTAATCAATCAACTAGAAATCTTGTTGAGTATTAAGGTACAACATGAATTATATCTATCAATTATATCTTCATGTTGCTTGATTTTCGAAGCTGCTTCAAAATTAGTCAACTCTTCGTGCTCATGGCCGGCTAAATCTCCACAAAAAATATCTAGATCTTAGATAGTTTCGATGCAAGACTCTTTCATATAAGTTGATTCCTCAATATTAATCTCCATGATCGGATCCATTGTAGCATCCTTTTAACTCTTCCTGAGCAATTTCAAAATCAATTGATCATTCAATCACGATCTTTTCTGAACTTGATATAATATCTACTTGATCAAGCCTCTCTTGCTCCAAATTTTGTTCTGGACTTAATTGATCCTTAAGTTAATCAACCTTATATATAGATATTTATCTATAAATTAATTATATTTTTCTTCTAGATCTATGAGAAAGTATGGAACCAGAATTTACTTTTTAGGTAACTTTTGTTTGGGAAATCTCACCTAGTATGAATTTGAGTAGATGGCCACAAGCATACTCACACTTTCTTTGGCTCCTTTACATCTTAAATATGAAGATAATTTTTTTTAATCAATTAAAATTCAAATTATCCATATTACCTTTCAAGATTTAAAATTCTACTTTTTTTTTACAATCTCATCCATTTGCATCATCTCTCACTCATCTAAAATATCCCAAAAATTCTGGTCTTTTAAATAAAACTTGACAAGAGCTTAATAGGTATTGTTCAACTTACAAAGAGAAACAAAATTAGCAAAAGCAGCCTTATTGATGTTAGTAAGGTCAGGCATCTTGAATCCATTAAGATAGAAGGTAATAGTACAAGTCATGATGATTAACCTTTTAAATCATCGAAACAAGAGTCTACGTACTTGCACCATCATAAAATAAATTACTGAAAGACCTTCAGCCACCTGAGCTATAAATATGGAATCACCAATAATCAAGTCACTATTCCAAAAATTGAGCTTTGAATAAATCTAATCAAAGCCACAAATCACTCACCCACTCTCTAAACATATGATTTTAACACCATATAGAGCCACAAATATATGGGCCATCAATCTCAAAACCTTAGCTCTGATTTCATATAGAATGGCAAACACATAGACCATCAATTTTCAAAACCTAAAGCTTCAATACCATATAGACTGGCATACTATCCAAACTAAATCGATCATGTAGCACCAAGATCCAGAACAAACACCAAACACAAATATATTTATAGAGAATCATCAAAAAAAAATTATGGACGAAAAATATTAGGACAGAAGAAATCAATTTATCTAAAAAAATAAAAGCCAAAAACTCATAAAGACATCTTAAGAAAGAGTCTCTACATGTAAAAATAATCTTTCCTCTCTCTTAGATCTGATCGGGGAGAAGAAAAGATTCCTTCGACCTTCTCAACTCGAATCTCTTAATAGAAAACTAAAAGATGATGGAAGAATTACAAAAATAAGGTTTTAGTCTTCTATTCTTTCATTGATTGATTTTCCTTCATAAAAAGAGATATATAATATCTATTGATAATAATAAGATCCATCCATACATAGTTCAAATTGGATTAGTCTTCTTATCTTCTAAAAGAATGTCTACCCTTAAACAAATTAGGTTAGACTCTTCTTCCTAACTTAAATATGACTCAATCTCTAAAAAATATGATAATTATAAAAAATTATAAGAAAAATTAAAACTTTGCTGAAGATAGATCTTGATTTATACATTAGCTTTTTCTTCTATCACTTCATCCAATTCTTCATAGATTGAAAAATAACTCACAGTCAAAATCTTTTCTAAAAAAAATTTTATTTTACTAGCCCATTTCTAAGCCCAAATAATAAAATTTTGGCTCAATTTAGCCCCTATCAAGGCTGGCCCAAAATTTTTGATCTTGAAGAGGTTCTCAATTTCATAAAAAAGATAATCTTAATCAAGTATCGTATGACTAAGTTATAACTTTCTGAATTTTGATTTATGATTCAGCTTCTTGATGTAGCGAATATTTCTCTTAGATTATGTCTAGCTCTACTTATAGTGGCCAACGTGATCCACATCAAGTCCTCATAGTGGCAAAATGGATCTATATTAAATCTAATAATCCTTCTAGATATTTATGGTGGTAAAAATATTCTACATTGAGCCTGATGATCCATCTACATCACTCCTTTTTTTTTTCACTCCATTTCCACACTCTTCCACATAAAAAGAAGAATCCAAAGGTCCCTTAAATAGAGCATCATATAAGAGGTATATATATTTGACTCCTATCTAAACTCAAAAATCAAAACCCACTGTAATACAAACTCTAAAATTTTTTTAAAAAAAATAACTAAATAAAATTTTAAAGTCATTAAAATTAATGACCAGCAAAAATAGAATCCTAATTGAATTAGGACTTGACTAGGAATCTCAGTAGAATACATTAATAATCCATTGCAATCCAGAACTAAGTTATTTGGAATGCAATTTAGTTGATGGCAATTCTTCATGCTGATGGTTGGGCTATGGACTAAGATATTTTTCTTTGTGCTCCAAATATCAAAAAGATATCAATTAATTAGCAGTTTATTTTATTTGATTGTTACTCATCCTAATATTGCACATACTGTTCATCTTGTAGTCAACTTTTTTTAGCTTTGTGCACCACCCAATGGTACTTTATTTCACGATCTCTATTTGTTACTAATAAAAAATATTTATTAATTATCAATAAATATAACATATGATTTATTAATTATCAATATATTTATTTATATACCTAAGTATACTAAAATATATTTATTATAAAAAATATATTTTATATTATATGTATAATTAATTTCAAAATATTTATTAACTCATGTAAATATATTTCAATTTTCAAATAGCCAATATTTATTATGTTTATGTAAGTGGGTCGTAGCTAACAAATGAAATGAGAAAAAATATTATTACTTCAATTATTTATTTAAAGATATTATTAAAAATTTGATAATATTTCTACATAAAATTATCTTCAACCAAATATACTGATTTTTTTTTGGATACCATTTTGCAGAGTATTTTTCCTATGAACCAAATGTAGTAAAATTTATTTTTTTTGGCTATTATTTTCTCAAATAAATGATTTGTAGGAATCATCAGACTTTCTTGTAATTTAACATACCCCAACTAAATGAACCCGAATTTAAGCAAAACGGGTGGGACCTAGGGTATAGATATTATAGAAACAGATTCTAAATTTTGTAGTAACAAAACTTGTTTTTATTCACTCTTTTGTTTGCTTATATTTTGTTTCACATAAGACTTCTCTTAGGGGAGGAGAGAGAGAGAGAGAGAGAGAGAGAGAGAGAGAGAGAGAGAGAGAGAAATATTTGCTTCCAAAGCATATAAATTTAACAATAATAGTAAAATGGCATAAGCCCATTGCATGGTTGTTAGTTTGGTGGTTTTCTACAAGCTCTACCAAGCGACATGAAAAGAATATAGAGAGAAGAGCCATAGAGGTTTTGGATCTACAAAGAGGTCGAGACTAGTTGCCACTAGTGTGAGAGAGAGAGATGTGAAGCTGAGGCTCAAGGCTTGCCGGTCACCAATGTGAGATGGGATCTTCTTTCTAAACAGGAAGAATGAAGAACATTAATTGTGATCATAAGGGGTTATATGTACAAGATTTCCTTAAATGGTAAACATGCTTTGAGAGACTTGATTTTAGAAAAAAAATATGATTCTTGATATGTTTCATAAATTCTAAAAATCACATTCTATGAAATACCCCAGGATCAACAAAAATCATATTTAACATCTCATCTAAACACAGGTTGTTGTAATAATAAATCTGATTGCTATTTATTTTGTTAGCACAAACCAACAAAATAGTTCATTAGATCTCTTCTGGTCAAGAAAAAATAAACCTTCATTTGATAACTTTTTTTTAATTAAAAAAATCTTTTTTGATTTTTGATAGATATTTATAAGGATATAAACAAGCTAAACATAAACGAGCTAAGAGCTACTAAGGCTTATCTCGAAATTATATCTAGCCAACTTAAGCTTGGCTCAAGCCCAAGTCAAGCTTGGAACTCCCTATTTTAGCTTGGCTCATTATGCTTGAATTAAGGCATTACAAATTGAGAGATGAGTAAGAAAGCATAAAGACGAAGAAATGGGAGAGAGATTTTATGGTGAAGGAAAGCAAAGGAGACATGTAGGCATTGGACGGCATGGGAGTCATGGTCTCATAGTGAATAGTAGTCCACGAAATCACAATGATGGCAATAGGGACTAATGAGGGATGACATGGAGTATGACTCCAACAATTGGACAGCAATATGGTATGGCATTAGCAAAAGGAAGATGATTAAGTGATGGCATTAATGAAAGGACATCACAATTATAGGGACATAACATGGGAGGAGATTTGAGGGAGATTTTGGGGAGGGGAGAAGGGAGGTGGAAAAGAGGTGGATGGAGGAAAAGAGGAAGGTCGGGAAGGAAGAGATGTGGAGTGGTAAAGGAAATTGAGGGGCTGCGGGGTTTCCCATTAAAATATTGTATATTATAATCGATGGTGAGCAGTTGATTAAGTCGTTGGACTAAAATGTAATAATCAAATTTTTTTTTTTCAAGTTTAGAATGTGTATTACTATAAATGATCAATATAAAATATTACATTATATAATATTTTTGTTTAAAAATTTAGTTAATATATGTCAAATCTAAGCTACGGTCGTTTAATTCTTGAGCTTAGAAAATAACTTGGGCCCTAGTTATTTATTGAACAAGCAAAGTGAGCGCAAACTAAATTTTAAGCCAAACACAAGCTCATGGATCAGCACCCTAAATCGAGCTAGAAGGATGCTATAGGTTAGATAGGATGTTATAATTATTCAAAAATATAAAATAAAAGAAAAGCTCAGTGATGGCTTTGATTATTTTAAAAAATAAAGTTTACTTGGGTTGTCACCATACAAGGATTAAATTGAGAACCAAAAATGAGAGAAAACCGTCAATTGAGATTCTCTTTCCATTTAATCATCAGCTTCTGGCTAGGGCGTGAATACGAAGTCTTTTATTGGTCAAGCTAGATGTGGGTTCGGACTGGTTCAAGGCCTATCAGACCGAGCCAACTTTCGATTAGGCTTTGGATTAGGCCCAAAAATATTTGGATCCATCAAGCTTGAGCCCATATAAAGCATTAAAATGTAGCTTGAACAAAGGCCTAATTCTCCTCTCCCTCGCTCCCCACTCCTCCTTGCTCATAAGTCAGACCTAGGGTTTCTTCCCCTGCTGCCACCGTGGCCGTTGCCTGCCATTGGCTCCCTCCACCACTAGCATGCCAGTAGACCTACAATAACTCTCTCTCTCTCTCTCTCTTAATTCCATGGCCGCTATCAAACCTTCATGAAGACTGGATTGGCACATGGAGTCAGCTTAATTGGGTCTAAACTTTGTTAGCTAGCAGGATACACTATCACTCATAAGGCCATTGGATTTTGCCAGTTAGAGAGAGAGGAGCTCTTATCATAAGGGCTTTCTTCATTATTAGTTCGCCTTAGGCACTCCCGCACCAATTAGATGGCGCTTTTGCTCCTCGCTCTCCATGGATTAGTAGTTCTTCATTACCGGTTCTTCTTGGGAGCCCCTCTCAAGATAGCTTTCTTTAGTATTTAATCACCTATTACACATCATATGTTTGATTAAATGCTAATAAGATGACACCTTTGCCAAAGTGGAATAAAATGTGGGCTAGCCCAATGAGGCTAGGATCTGAGTTTTTCAAAAATTCAAGGTTAAGCCCAGCCAAAAGCCTAAAAGAAAATTTTCAGGCTAGACTCGAGTAGCAAGATGGCCCGACCCAATCAAACCCATTTCTAGCCCGGTTAATTGCAAAATGACAGGAACATCTTCCACATGATAGAGGTATACTTCTTGTAAATATTGGCACCGGTGCTCTCCATATTATTTGATATCAATTAGGAAATTTTAATGCGATTATTATTCTGAAAAGCATCTATTATTGAACAAATTATTGAATGCACTATATACACAGCCATGCTGGTGTATGCACTACATGCAAGGCCATTTTGATGCATGCCACCAATCATTAAAATGTGCAAGCATGGATTCCATTTAGTGCACTCCCAGATGTGCACTAGCACAACTTTGCATGCAGTGAATGCAACAATTTTCCCTGTTATTGAGTAGTCTAAGGCATGCATGTAAGATTATGATGAATTGATAGTTTGTGCACTTAAAATAGTCCTGCCAGTTAAGCATGCAAGGAGATTGGCATAAACTTTAAGATAATTATTAAATTTTCAATCTGGTATCAAAGAGTCGAGGAAATTTTGGTACTTCAAGGTATTGTTCTATTGGCATCAATGGTTTGTAAGTGAAAAGGCATGCGCTGCTTTTGGGTGCTGCCTCACACATTGCATGGGGCTGCGATAATCACAGCCATCATGCATGGACGGCCATGATTACACGCTGCCTCGCATGGGGCTGCAATATAATCACAGCCATTGTGTATTACACAGATGGCCATGATTACCAGTATAGTTTTCTCTTTATTTTTTCTTCAATACAAGCAATTCTAGACCTCTATTGATGGTTCTGCTTATCGAATGGACCGGTCGAGATTCAAGATGGGCTCAACCCTATACATAACTAAAATTAGTCAGGCTTGAGCTTAACCCAGCATGGGCTTTGAGCTTGCTTCCCAAGCTCGAACATGGTAGCTTCAGATGTCGGGCTTCTTGAATCACGATATAAAGAGGGGGATTGGATGATGCAGCAAGGTAGGGCAGTGAGGCAAGGAGGCAAAATTAGGGATTTAAGGGTTAGATTAGGAATGTAATTTTACAAAACTCTAAGGATATTTAATATATTTATTACTTAAAATAACTGGGTCTGGATTGGACTTGAGCCGATGCAAAACAAAGTCTAGCCCGCTTAAAGGATGGGCTCAAACTTTTGGTCCAGTACAGCCTGCCGGGCTAAAAAATCAGACCCTAAGCCCATTCAACATATGCCAAACTTGGGTGGGCTACTTAGTTTTTGAGACGGTCTACCCTAAAGATCAAGGCCCGAATAATAGAAGATCAGCACTATAGCTAATCATGGGCCAGACCTCAAATCTAAACTACATTTGTTTGAAGTCGAGCTTGGGACCGGATCTGTTTAAAATTTAATATTTTTTTTGTGCCTAGATCAGCTCTAATCAGAACAAACAATCAAGAACGGACAACATATACCTACGGATGTAGAAAAGTGAATAATAAAATAAACAGAAGTCAAATAGAGAGCAAAAAATTTGTTCTAGAAATCACCTTGGGATAATTGAAAACTTTCGCTTCCACGTGGCATTCCGTTGATGGTATGCTAAAATTCACAAAAAAGGAGGACAGAGCTCGCCGAAGCTGAAGACCTGGAAGAAAGAGGTTAGTGAAATATGGCACCTACTACCGAAAAAAAAAAAAAGGATGGCATCATTGAGTCCGTCACGGACCTCTAGTCAAAATCGACTTTTGCTAAAGATGAAAGTAATTGAGTAACACAAACACATCAGCCTGATGGCGAGGTTTTCTTACAGGGCACGGAAGGAATCTTTAGCCAGACTGAACTTTTCAAAGCTGGGAGTAATTGGGTACGCAAATAAATCAGCATTTTATTTTCTTAGAAGACAAGAAGTTGCCGACCGCCGTGTTTGACCAAGTCTCCTTGGAGCGAAGAAGTCTTCGCACGTGTAAAGCAATTATTGCTCGAACGGTGGTGCATATTTATTTATCGTGTTAGACCAAGCCACGTTGCAGGAGTGATTTTTTTTTTTTTTTTTTTGGTAAGCACGTTGTAGGAGTGATTAGAGGTAGGATCGGAATCAAAATAAATAAAAATAAAAATAAAAATATCTACATCAAATATATTTTATTTATAATTAGAGTTAAAATTAAAATTTAAATAGGCTTTGAGCATATAAAAATTATAAAAAAAATTGAATAGAATGAAAATCAAATCCAAATCAAAATGAATTAGAATAAAAATCAAAATATGTATGATATATTTCATTCATAATCAAAGTTAAAATCAAAATTTGAATATACTTTGAACATACAAAAAGAAAATATAAATTAAATTTTAATGAATTAAAATATTTTTATTTTTTTAAAACTCGGAATGAAAGTGAAACTTCCTCTAGTTAAGTAGTTGAAACGAGAGTCACTCCCAATTCCTCTCAACCAAACATTCGTTGAGAGTGTACATATTTTAGATTTCGATCTATTTACACATATTTTTGAAACTTTTAGCCCATAGTATTATTCTTCAAGCATTCAATCAAGCATTATTTTGAGAAAAATAAATAAAATATTTACTTCTGTTTTGCTTCATACGAGACTTCTATTAAGGAAGAAAAAGAAGAGAAATTTGATTTAAGTGTATAAACTCAATAATATTACCTATAGAGCATTTTCTACAATTGGGATAAAAATCTATTCAAAATGTTTAAAGCTTACAATCATAAATTTTCTATAAGAAAAAGCCAAAATCCCGTGCTTCTATTCTTTTTTAGGTAAACACTTTATTTAAAATTTTTTTTTTTTAGATAAATATTTTTTAGATAATATTTAAATAAAAAAATAATTTATCTATATTTTTTTATATAGAAAAAAAAATGGCTCCTTAATTTATTATCCATATTCTTTTGCACTACTACTTTCAATAAGTTGTTAAAATTTATCCATATTTGTTATAATACCCCTCATGCTTTTTATGTTTGGAGAAAGTAGATGACTAAGTTACTGAGCATTGAATGAGGAAGACATTGAAAATAAGGATAGAATATTTTATGTATAAAATTAAATATCTATTTTATTAATTGATAGAAAAATGATTTAACAATCCTCTGGATAGGTAATTTTTTTTTTTCATTTCATGGATAAATGCTATCCATGAAAAAATAACTCATCTATCTTGAAAAGGATGAGAACATAGATAAATTGATCAATAAAAAAATTAATCAGTCCATAAAAGAATAGACCCTTAAGACTAAGGGATGCCTACCATAATAATCTTCGCCAAATGTCAACAAGCAAGAGACCTACCGTTTGTATAGAGTGAACGGTAGATGATTTGGACCCCTCTTTGGGAGATTCTATTGGTGACTTGGTCATTCCAGAACCATCTGCATGCAACAAATAAGTAGTAGCAAGAATTTATTAAATTCTTTATAAAGATATGAACTGCAGCTTAACAATTTAAACATATGTGGAAAATTGCATAAATTTGGTTTCTTTAGGACAGGGAATTATGCTTGGCAAGTAATTGTCAGCTAGAAATTTGACATAACTTGGGCCTATATTATGTGCTGCTCAATGCTACATAGTGAAGCAGATAACATTTGATCTACGTTCCGGCAGTGGGAATCTTTGGGTTCGGCTAAAGTGACCGATGGGCGCAGAGCACCGTGGAGTCGGCAGGCTTCCTCGACTCCACTTAATTCTACATAATCTTCTGTAGTTATTTGTTTGGGTGCGTGGTCTTCCAGCACCCCTGCTCTGTGTTCGTTCTTCCATGTTCTTCTCCGTGACCTCTTCCCTCGTATTCTGTTGTTCTCTGTACGCTTAATCTTCTGTAGTTATATGTTTGGATGCTGGGTCTTCCGGCAATCCCGTTCTCCATTCTTCCATGTGCGTCTCTGTAACCTCTTCCCTTGTACTCTATTCCTTTATATAATACAGTAGAAGGTATCTTACTTGCTCCGCTATCCATTAAATAAAAAAAAAGACATTTGTTCTACATGAACATGTGGATGGGATCATCCTTAGCAGTACTTGAAACTAAAATGCATCAAGAATACTTTTTGGCATGACTGCAACTATTTTCCAATGATGAAAGTACTTAATGATTGAAATGAAAGTTGAAGCTCTAATATGATTTAGCAAAATAGCATATCACTACTAGGCAATTTAATTTTTAGATGTCAGTTTCTGCTGACCCTAATGCGATCTAATATAGTACTCTGTTGAAAAATCAGATGTGACTTAGTTATTCCATCACTACTGATAAATTTTAGTTTTTCATTGGCGTAATTAGACCGGTAGAGCTGTGCGTAGTTTTATAGTACAGCATTACAAAGATCATGCTTGCAAAGAATGAAATATTCGACTATATTTGATTTTAGTGTACATAATTGGCCATTCAGATGGAATGAATTTGTCCAATTTCGTGCATAAATAGAATATCATAGCTGACGTTCAAAGCAATCTACAAAATTATGGTTTACTCAATTTCCAACCTCTTGGATCTCTCCGTTATCTTTTGCTCTTTTATATTTCCAAATCATCAAATGGTGCTAGTTCTCATCTAGTTAATTAGCAAGCAAATGCCTTGGCATGCAATCCCAATCTAGTGTATCAGGATAACTCAACGCCCCTTTAAAGTTTGGTCGCATTTCTTCATCACTAATAGATGTCTTGGGAAAAAAAAAAAATCAACACCGAATAAAGGACAGATATACTGGTATTAGAAGCGTGTCTGGAGAACTACTGTGGCAAAATTATTAGAACTAAGCTAATATTTATAATTTCCTTTTATCTTTTTCCACACTTTTTACGATTTCCAAGTACTTTTTCAGTGTTTTACCACACTCTGCTATCATTACCTCAAAATTTTGTGAACCCATTAACATTGGAGAATTCGCTATCCCAGTGATTTACATAAGAAACTGAAGGCTACAAAGGAAAATCTTGGGTAACCACGCATACCTCTTGTTCAACTAAATCAATGTACGATATGGTACCGTATGACCGCTAGAGAATGAGGGAACAACAACATGAAAATATATCATTATAAAAATTATATATATAGGAAAGAAAAGAAATTATAAAAGACCATTTTCTCATACACCTTGTGGGTTAAGCAACTACATGCCTCTAACAATTTGGGGATAATCTATGTATGCAAAACTAATACCGTAGCAGGGGCCAAGTGCGTGGGGTGGGAGATTGCAAGCATCGGCAAGGGATAGAGCCTGGTCTTTGTTCCCAGCAATGGATGCTCCGCCGCGGAGGGCACGGCAGAGACACCGTAGGTAGGTAGGATGATTGGACTGCCAGCACCAGGCGATGAAAGCGCAAGGCAGACGGCTTCGGTGCGGACCCTGGAGATGGCCTCGCTCGGCAGGAGGAAAGATCGGGAGCAACTACCGTAACAATTTATATAGGCCCGTGTTTTGTATGTGCATCAACAAATAACTAATTTTGATTGGTGCTAGAACTTTTAGAAGTCCTCATCCAACTACCATATTGGACCCAGCATTGATAACCATAATTTTCAGCATATTTGGTCTGGTCGCATATTTAAAAATATTACAGAAATGCATATGCAAATTGATTCAATATTTGATAATATTTCTAAGGCCTGTAACAAATAGTTCCATGTAGTTGCTGATATGAGTCGAAGATTAGGTTATAAATAATGAATCTTGCATAAATTTAAAATACGCACTTAATTAATGAATTTTAGAGAAAAAACTATTTTCTTTTCTTCCGAAGATTATTGTAGATTTTGGAATCTGTGGATGATATTGTTCATGGACCATGTAGTTGCTGCTCCACAGTTAAATTGGCCTACTAGTTGAATGGTGGATCTGGTCCAAGTGTCCAACCAAAGCTGAAAACAGCTAAAGCTAAATGAAAAAAATTATTAGATGAATCAAGTTCATTATTGTTGGGGAAAAGTATTTCCATCGAAGTCCAACATGATCAGACTTTGCCAATTTCTAGAAAATATCATCCAGGCCTAAGATATAATCCTATACGAGATGCAGTTCGGCTCGTTTTCAAGATTATATTCAGTATTGAAGGACCTATCCTTTAAATTTAATAGATGCTGATCTTTGATTCAAACTTGATAACAACATCGTCATAACAACAGATTTTATCATAATCCGACCTTCAATCAGATGGTCTTTAATTTTTAGAAAAATTTAGTATTTGATTGATTCCAACCTTAGGACTGAAATAATGATAGTCACTTTGTAATACTAGATTTCGACAGGATCTGATCCTGAACATAGCCAAGCTTCCTCAACTCAGTGATGATAACCTTGACGTAATTTTAATTAAGTAATGGTGCTGGTTCGACTTCCAAGTTTGTCCGAACTTAATGTTCTAATTACAAATCTAGTTTATATGGTTAGCCCTTCAGCTTTTTTCTTTCGATCTCAACTTTTGCTAAACAACTTCAGGCCAAAACATCAACTTCCATTAAGAGCCAACTTTCGGAATAGCCGAGCTTCTAAAAGTAGTTGAAGTGACCCTACTACAGTAGAAATCAAATCTGTAAACTCAACACCACTGATCCAAAGAATGATCCTCAAGCTCAATTCATTCGATCTTAAGCTCCAATGTCATAATTTTAGATCGAATGACTTGCAATCAAGTTTGAAAGAATCCAATCTTTGTCCAAGCTTCAACAGATAATTGCTAACTACTAATAAATAGTGACAACTGTCAGCCCACTCTCCATAACAAATTTTAAATGATCCGAACGGTCCACTAGCATTTAGTTACAACAGTCATTATCAATCAGTTACAGACTTTATCTATAAATAGAATTCTTCAAGATATGTTTTCTTTTCTAGATGCTCTTTTCATTTTTCAACTTTTGAATATCCATTCTTGTTGATGAGGTTTCTGACTTGATGTCATCCATCTTCGATCAAAATTTTATTTTATAGGTCTTATCGATAAGATTTTGAATTCTAACTCTAATCTTTTTCAATGACACTAAATTTATTGTACCAATAATTATGAATTATTAATAATTTATTAGTTGAAAGAAGAAAAAATAAATAAATATATCATAGTGGATGCTATTATCATGCATGAAATGAAGAAAGAGGAAAAAAAATATTATTATTAATTATTTATGATAAATCTGATCTAATTAAATAACTTTTTGGCTGCACAAGAGCCTTTCTTGGTTTTGCTTGTCTATGCTTCAAACCTAGTGCATGACATCAAGAGTGCAGATGGTGCCGTTGGTGTGCCCGCGGCTGCAAGCCAAATCATATTCACGAGGAAGAGGCCGATGGTATGTTAAAATATATATATATATAAAAGAAAAATGAAAAAAGAAAAAGATATTGAAGGCGGGAAGAAACAAATGGTGGGGCCGGGGAAAAAAAGGGGTCCTCCTCCGGGGAACACGATCCGTCAATCACGACACCGACTACGGAAAAAAAATTAAAATATGATGCATCAGTAGAAGGACGCGTGAACAGGTGTGTAACGCGTGCAGCCAAATTAATGCCGATAAGGACGACAAGGTTGCGCGCACACTACGTCGTTTATCATACGGCAAGCGATCACCCGCCCCTAACGTCGGGGCAGTTCTAGGTGGGTTGGTTGTACTTTTTTTATTAAAAAAAAAAAAAAGGTTGCGTGGACTTTTATAGTCTGCAACGCTTAGATTAGTCGAAAAAATTAAATATATTAATATAAAAATTAATAAACATTAATATTAGGTCGGCTATGATGATGCTATGTCGAACGCTCAACCAATACATACTAATTATTGTCAAACTAGGCTTTATATATATATATATATATATCATGGGAGGCAATTATAGCGGTGTCGCTATTCATTGCCTTTCAATCTTTTCTTCCAAACGTCCCATCTTATTTTTAAAAAATAATTATAATTAAAAATAAAAATAATTATCTTTTCATCATGATTGTAACTATCATTTAATGATCCTACATTATAATTATTTGATTTTTTATAATAATTAATTTTTTTATTATTAATATTTAATTTTTATAAATTTTATATAGACATAACATCTTAACGTGGAAGATCATGCCTGAAAAAATTTCTCTCATATGGTATCAGATCTCCTCTAACTTATACACATCAATCTTATCTTCCACTCATCTTCCATCATCTTCTCTAAGCTTTTATCTAATGATTATTGTTCAATATTATCTCTTCAATCCTCATCTTTTTTTTTTTGCTCTTGCTCTCTTCCTAACGATTTTCATGGCCATTCTTTCACTCATTTTCTCTTAGTATAATGACTTTTCTTCCTCCAATCTTTCCTCTATCAGCATTAGATTGGAAGGATCAAATTACCTTATATGAAAAATATGTTAGATTGGAAGGATCAAATTATGTATATGAAAAATATATTTTATTTCGTATCTAAGACCTTTTATTATAGAAAATAGGGGAAATACCGACTTAATTTTATCAATGCAAGGGGGATGCATGGATAAAATTCAAATTTCATATCAATGTTTGGATGCTTTTAAAAGTGCCGGCAAGTTTCGATACTTTAAAGCATCGCTAATTTACAAAAAAAAAATTAGCATTGAATGGAAGCCATAAAGCATCGATAAAATTCATTAGGTCATCGGCAACATACAATACATAGTGTCGGCATGTTACAATGCAAAAAAATATCAATAGAAGCTATAAAGCATCGATAAAATTTAGCCACTTAACCATACCTCCATCCCCAAATCAATAGCCTACACTATCCTTCATCTCACTTCTCTCTCCTGAGTTGAGCCCCCCCCTATCCTCATGATCCAGCCTCTCCACCGCATCTCCCCATTTCTTCAATGGCCGACGTCAACAATGGTGGCAAACAGGGCTGCAGGCAATATTGGATTTCTCTCCTCAATTTGATTGCCGCTCCTTTCAAAAATTAGAAATTATGCCTCTCTTTTTCTTATTTATAGAGTAGTACCTTCGACACCATTATTTGATATCACAGAGAGAGATAGATAGAGAGAGAGAGAGGTGGTTCGGGTGATAGGGTTTTTAAGGTTTTTATAAGAAGAAGAAGAGGGTGGGAAGAGTTAGACTTGGTATCGAGTGAGATGGCAGGCATTAGATTCGGAGATTAGGGTTTGGGTCTATTGAATTTATTTGAATTATAATATTTTCTTCTAATAATTCTGTGGATTCGAGGACAATTTTGTGGATTCGAGGATTAGGGTTTGGGTCTATTGAATTTATTTGAATTATAATATTTTCTTTTGGCAATTTTGACTAGAATCTTTTATACAAAAGCCATTTGTTTGAATTATGATATTCTCTTTTAGTCTCATATACTTTGACTTGGATTGTACCATTAGAATTTTAGGTAGAATCTAGCTAAAAATTTGGATTTCTAAAGATCCAAGGGATGGTTCTATCTTCTTCATTTTAATTTATATTGTTTTTTTTTTCTTAAGTAAATCAAAAGGAGTAAGATACTCCCCTCGTGAATATTATTAGAGTAAATGTTAAGTTGATAGAAGGAAAATATTACTGATAGGACCTTTACATGCAATTGGGACTATTACTCAGTTAGAGTAAGAGGGTTTAAATGTTGTCATTACAAATAGTATACTTACTATGCTCCTTCTTTTGAATCCTTTCTTTGTGCTATTCTTCTTCTATCAATTGCTGGAAGACTCGATCATCCGGCTTTTATCAACTCATGTAATGCCCTAATGATCATATTTTCTATTGAACCTCCTAAGTGATTTTGATGATGACCAAATATTAAAGCAAATAATTACTAATATATTTTATTTTAAATATTCTAATGTCAAAAGAAAATGAGCTCTTTGACCAAAATAAGAAAGATATAAAGTGAAATCCAAATAAAAATCGAATCTCCTTAATTGGTGTAAAAATTTTCTTAAAATTATCTTGAAAAAGTCTTCGAGATATCTCGAAATTTTTTCAAGAGCCCTCGAGTGGACTGGCATGCCCCAAATGCAGTTCTAACTTGATTTCGAGAGATCTCGAGTGAATCTTGAGAGCTCTCGATCTCAAGTGATAGAAATCTAGTTTTTGTGCTCTAAAAGCGAGAGATCTCGCAGTTCCAATGAAACATCTCATTCAGAATCGAGAGGTCTTGGTCTCAGATGAATTATTTTTTTCAGAAAGCTGATTTTTCGTGCGACTGAAGGCGAGAGCTCTCTAGATCAAATCGAGAGGCCTCGTAACCTAACGAGACGTCTCGAGATAAATCAAGAGATTTCGAGACTCGATGACAATCTTTTGATGAGACATTCCATATTAGATTTTTTCGATCTCAATGACTAGTTACTACTCTCCAACGATCGAATTTTATTTTTTCTGAGCTCCAATCATCATTAGAAAAGAAAAAATGCTGTAGATATAAAAGAAAAAAGGCTTATTTTCAATTGATCCAAAAAAATAAGAGAAAGTGAAGTACGCTCTGTTCTTGAATGAATATTCAATCTTCAATCAATCAATTCTCTTAAGCTTTGAAGAATCCTCAAGTGTATTAACACCATGTATTCAAAGAGGCTTTCAACGAACTGCAAGAACAACTTTTCTGCTCATTCAAAGTGGCATTTCGAGTTATAAATTTTTTTTCTTTTTTTCATGTACTTGGTTTCAGCAGGAGTTAAAATTTGGATTTTAGGATTTTTCTTCTCTCTATTTATTTAGATTGGTTTGTCTGATCCTTGTAAGAATTGCGGTTGATGAACCTAAGAAAAAATTAATTAGGTTTTTGGATAGTAAGTTTGAAAAAACTATCCAGCTGTAATCTTGCAAGATTATAGTAAAATTTTTAAGAGTTTATTTAAAGAATGGACGTAGGTGCTGGGAGAGTACCGAACCATTATAAAATTCTCTTATTTGTATGTATGCTCTTGATTGTATCTTCTATTTACTCTCATATTTGATTCACTTAAGATTTAATCATTCATCATCGTACATATCTGCTTTAAATTTTTGAAAATTTAATTCACCCCCTCATCTTGGATTATCTATCTAGACAATAATTGGTATCAGACTCAGGTTCTTTACTAATTATTGATTTTTTTAATTAGAGATAGAGATCATGTCAATCCGACTAGGAGGTTCACTTGTCGAAGGGCAATCTATAAATAAGCCACCTCTTTTCAATAAATCCAACTATCCTATTGGAAAGCTCGCATGTGCACTTTTATTCAAGTCCTTGACTATGACATATAGAGTATCATTGTTAATGGTCCACACACATCCACAGTCATTATCAATGACACATCCTCTCCTAAGTCGAAAAAGGATTGGAATGAAATGGATAACAAACTTGTCCAATTAAATGCTAAAGTAATAAATATACTCTATTGTACCCTTAATGCAAACGAGTTTAACCAAATCTCCACTTACAATTCTGTAAAAAAAATTTGGGATAGACTTGAGGTCATACATGAATGAATAAATCAAGTAAAAGAAACTAAAATTAACATGCTAGTTCACCAATATGAGTTATTTAAAATGAACTCTATTGAATCTATCACTAGCATGTACATAAGATTCACTGATATTATAAATGATTTAAAAAACTTAGGTAAAGTTTATACTAACAGTGAATAGGTGAGAAAGATCCTCAGATCTTTGTCTAGATCATGGAAAGCCAAAGTAACAGCCATCCAGAAGATAAAGGATCTGAACACACTATCTCTAGAGGAGCTCATTGGATCCTTGATGACATATGAGCTTGTCATGAGTCGGCACAATAAGAAAAATAATAAGAAGAAGAAAATAATAGCGCTGAAATTCATGGCTAATGAAGAAGAAGATGATCTATCCACCAGTGAGAAAAATCATGAAAACATGGCCCTAGTAACCAAAAAATTCAAGAAATTTATGAAAAGAAGAAGACAAGAATTCAAGAAGAGGAGCTTCATTAGTGGAGAAACCAGCAGAAAGAAAAAAAAATAGAGAGGGATCAGCCTACTTGCTACGAATGCAAGAAGCCAGGATATTTTAGGATTGAATATCCTCTGTTGAAGAAGAGGCCAAAAAGAATAAAAAGAAAGCCATGTTAGCAACTTAGAGCGACAGCGTAAAGTCAAGCTTGGAGAAAAAAAATCAAAATCAAGTAAACTTATATTTTATGGCACAAAATGATGAGATATCCTCCACTCTTGATTTAGATTTTATCTTTGATGAGCTTCAAGATGCTTTTTATGACTTGATGAAAGATTTCAAAAAGATAAGCTCAAAAAATAAAAATCTTAAGAAAATGACTCAAATACTCTTGAAAGAAAAGAAAGAGGTAATTAGTAGCCATAATAAGTTAAAAGAAGAAAACAAAATCCTAAAGGATGAATTAGATAATTTAAAGTCTTTAGTTGATAAATTTACTTATAGTTCTAAAAAATTGTAAATGATTTTAAATAATCAAAGAGAAGTTTATGATAAGATCGGACTAGGATATAAACCTAAAGACAAAATTAAATTTCTAAAAAAAATTTTTACTGCATCCATCTCTAATAGTGCTTCTCATACCATTTGCGTTAGATGCAAAAAGGTAGGATATAAGACTTTTGAATGCAATATTAGAAAATTTAATGAAAAGCACATTAAAAGCATTTGGATTTCAAAAGGAACCATGTCTACTAATCCTAAAGGATCCAAGAAGATTTGGATACCTAAAACTATCACTTGATTGTTTGTGTAGGAATGCCTTGCAGCCCAAGAATCAAAATGGGAGAGGTATTTAGATAGCGACTGCTCAAGACATACGTCGGGTGACAAGCAATAATTCATCATCCTAGAAAGAAAAGAAGAGGGAGTAGTCACCTTTAACGATAATGGCAAAGATAAAATAATTGGCTATGATAAAATTCAGATTACTCCTACCATCTTTATAAATAATGTATTGTTAGTTGATAATTTAAAACATAACTTGCTTAGTATCAATCAACTTTGTAATAAAGGTTTTAAAGTCTCTTTTGAATCTTCTTAATGTAAAGTATCTAGTTCCTTGGATGATAGCTTAAAATTCATTGAATTTACACATGGAAACATCTACATAGTGAATCTTGATAAAATTGCCATGAAGAGTGGCCAATGCCTAGTTGCAATGAATGCTAACATAAAAAAAATTAGTTAGCTTTGACACCAAAGATTAAGTCATGCTAGCATGCATACTCTTTATAAATTGCATAATAAAGACTTACTTAAGGGGCTACCAAAACTAAATTAAAGTTGATCATGTTTGTGATGCTTGCCAATTTGAAAAATAAACTAGGAAGAGTTTCAAATCCAAAAATGTGATTTCAACTTTTAGGCCTCTTGAATTGATTCATATGGATTTGTTTGGACCTACTAAGACCACAAGCCAAGAAGAAAAGAAGTATAATCTAGTAATTATTGATGATTATTCTCATTTCATTTGAGTTCTATTTTTAGCTTACAAAGATGAAGCATTTTTAATATTTTTAAAATTTTATAAGAAAATAACAAATAAAAAGAACTCTACTATGGTATGTATCCGTAGTGATCATGACATAAAATTTCAAAATAAATACTTTGAAGAATTTTACAATGAATATGGCATAGAACATAATTTTTCAGCACCTAGAACCCCTGAACTAAATGGAGTTATTGAAAGAAAGAATAGAACCTTAGTTGATATGGTCCGTACCATATTATGTGAAGAAAATCTATCCAAATACTTTTAGGTTGAAGCCATTAACATAGTTTGTTATATCCTAAATAGAGTTTCTATTCGTCTAATCTTAAAGAAGACCCTCTATTAGCTTTGAAAAAGAAAAAGATCTAATATTAATTATTTTTATATTTTTTATTATAAATATTTTATTTATAACAATGGTAAAGATAATCTAGGCAAATTTTATGCTAAGGCAGATGAGGATATATTCCTTAGATATTCTATACTAGCAAAGCATATAGAGTCTTCAACAAACACTCTTTGGTGGTTGAAGAATCTATACGTGTTATCTTTGATGAAGCTAATAATTAATCTTCAAAAAAGAAAGATGTTTTCTTATGATAATATAGGAATTCTCGAAGATGAAATGAAAGACCTAAACTTGAAGGACAATAACATTCAAGACAAAGATAAACCTACAACAATCTTGGAACAAAACAATAATGGTGAGAATGAAGCATCTAATGATCATAGAGATCTACCCAAGGAGTGGAGGTATGCATACAATCATCCAAGAGAATTGATATTAGGTGATTCTTCGCAAAGAAAAAGAACTAGATCCTCTTTTAAGGATACATTTGATTATCTTGCATTTATTTCTCAAATAGAACCTAAAAATATAGAAGAAGCTGAACAACACTCTAATTGGATTCTATTCATGCAAGATGAACTAAACTAATTTGAAAGAAATAATGTATGGACTCTTGTAAACAGACCCATAGATCATCCTATAATTAGTACAAAATAGATATTTAGGAACAAATTAGATGAATATGGTAATGTTGTAAAAAAATAAAGCTAGACTAGTTGCTAAATGATATAATCAAGAAGAAGAAATTGACTTTGATGAAATATATGCATCTGTACCAAGATTAGAGGCTATTAGATTGTTACTTGCTTTTGCCTATTATATGAATTTTAAATTATTTTAAATGGATGTAAAAAGCATCTTTTTGAATGGTTATATTGCTGAAAAAATATTTATAGAACAACCATCCGAATTTGAAAATCACTCACTTTTCAATTATGTATATAAGTTAAATAAAATACTCTATAGACTTAAACAAGCACCTAGAGCATAATATGAGAGATTGAGCAAATTTTTATTATAAAATAATTTTATTAGAGGAAGTGTAGATACCATACTATTTTTGAAAAAAAAAATAATGATCTTCTTGTAGTTCAAATATATGTGGATGACATCATATTCGGAGCTACAAATAAAATTCTTTGTCAAGAGTTTGCTAAGTTGATGCAGAGAATTTGAAATGAGCATGATGGGAGAATTGAATTTCTTCCTTGGACTATAAGTCAAACAATCAAAGAAAGATATTTTTATTAGCCAAATAAAGTACATCAAGAAAATGCTCAAGAAGTTTGGCATGAAAAACGAAAAGAAAATCGGCACACCCATGAACCCCTTATGCAAACTTGACAAAGATGAAAATGGTAAGAATGTAAATGAAAAGCTCTACAGAGGTATGATAGGATCCCTACTTTACTTAACTGCAAGTAGGTTTGATATATTATTTAGTATATGCATGTATGCTAGATTTCAATCTAACCCTAAAGAATCATACTTACTAGCTATTGAGAAAATTTTTAGATATTTAATCTATACATACAACTTAGGTCTTTGGTACTCAAAACAATCCTCCATTGAATTGATTGAATATACTGATGTAGATTATGGAGGATGTAGAATTGATAAAAAGAGTATCAGTGGCACCTGTCAATTTTTAGGATTGAACTTAATCTCTTGGTATAGCAAAAAGCAAAACTCTATAGCACTGTCAATGATCGAGACCAAATATATTACTGCGAAAAGTTGCTGTGCTCAAATACTTTGGATTAAACAATAATTTGAAGATTTTGAAATTAAGCAAAACAAGATACTTATTAGATGTGATAACACTAGTGCCATAAATTTGACAAAAAATCCTATTCAACATTCAAGAACCAAACATGTTAAAATTAGACATCATTTAATTAGAGATCATATTCAAAATAATAACATTGTGCTTAAATTTATTTCAATTGAAAATCAACTAGCTAACATTTTTACAAAACCTCTAAGTGAAGATAGATTCTCAAAAATTCGGGATGAACTTAGTATTTGTGATCCACTTTGAAAATGTTTAATCTTGAATTTATTGGAGCATTTTTTATTGCCTTCCATCATCCTTAACACCCTTAAACCCATCTTAAAAATTTTGAGAAAAAATTAGTTTGAAATTCCTCTTGTATTCTGATTTCTTCTCCATGTGCTTGAGAAGTCTCAGATTATTCACAAGACCCTTCGGCTGGATTTCGAGACCTTTCATGCTAAACGCGAGAGCTTTCAAAGTTTTTGAGATGTCTCATCTTTAAGACGAGAGCTCTCGATTCTTGCGGGCCCTCTTTTTAATCGATCTATGAGAGGTCCCCTGTTTCATTCATTCGTTCCATTTTTTCGAGACCTCTCCTCCAAACTCTCCAAAACTCTCCTCCTCTCCTCCAAAACCTTTCAAGTTACCTTCTCTTGTCCATTTCCTCCAAATCTTAAACTCCAATGGCTCCGAAGAAGAGATCTCTCACCGCACAAAGACCTTCCATCATGCCATCGACTAAAGCTAGGGCTAAGCGACAGTGGGACTTGACTCAATTATCTCCATCTACTTCTTCATCTCATGCTCGTCTCTTCGTTGCTACTAGGACTATTCCAACGGACCGCTATGTGGACATCGAATACCTAGATCGGGAATACTTCCATATTGGATCTAGCAGCAAGGATGGAAAAAGCTATATACCCTAGAGGTAAATATTTAGCCGAACTTAATAAGAGAATTTTTTGACAATATTAGCTTTGAGCATGGATCGAAGGTAGAGTCCGTTGTGAAAGGAGTGCACATTTTCTTAGATGGGAGAAAAATAGGACAGCTTCTCGAAGTGCCTAGGGCAGGGATTAGCAATCTAAACTTATTTGACAAAACTGAAGCTCTCAAGTGTATCTTAAAAAGGAAGAATGTTGATGAAAATCTATAATTAGTCTCATATCTTCTCTCGATTGAGATGAGATTACTGTAATCTTTTGTCAGTCATAGTTTTTTCTAAGATAGGAAGATATGACTGGATTGGAAAGAGAGAACTAGGTGTCATGTTCTTATGGTGACTGAAACTTCCATCAGCTTTTCCTCTCTTATGCTTTAACAACTGAAAGATATTGCCAGCAAAAGCAAGGCCTGTTTATCCTATGGAATGATCTTCACCTTAATCTTCAAGGACTTTCAAGTTAATCTAGAAGATGAAGATTTCAAAAAGTTAGCTCACACAGACTTCATCAATGAAGGAACATCAAACCGGATGAAGTTTATAAACAAGGATGATAGATGGATGAGGGCATATGAACATGCTGCAAATGAGCCTAAAGAACACAGATCTCTACCCCCTCCACCATCACCATCTGTTACTAGACCCTCTTTCACTACACCAGGGTCCACACACTCTCCTTAGGTGCCTCCTTGTCCTGCACCTTCCTCAGCTTTTGATCAAGATCTGTTAATTGAAAGGATGGTAGAAGAAGTGGTTCAAAAAGTATCTGAAAAGTTTATGGATATATAGTCCAGTGTGAGGCATCAACTCTTTGTAAGCATTGAAGAACAAAGAATATCCACTGAAGATTAGACAGAAATGCTTAGCCAACAAATTATTGGATTGTTCCAAAGGCTAGAAATTTTGGAGAATGAGCAACATAAGATATCAGCTCAGATTGAACTACTCATATTCGAGAATGCCAAAATTGCATAGAGACTTGAAGAGAACATCACTGTTCAGTGCACCACGATTGAAGTCCTTATTTCCATCTTGCGGTAGATTTTGAGTCGGACTCCATCATCTTCTTCTAGACCATCACTTTCTCCTAGACCTGCTCCTCACTTGCCTCTACTAGACCCAAATCTTCCTCTGAACCCATCATTGAGTTTCTCTCTGATGAGGACTAGGTCTAGTATCTCTTTTGTTTTGACTTTTGGTTTAGGTATGTTAGTATCACTACTACAAAAATGGCCTATGACAACGCATACTATGGCAGCGATTTTTAAAACCACTATCATAGCTCCTACGGCAATGATTTTCATTAACCGCTGCCATAGGTCGGATCTATGGCAGTGATTTTTGTAACCGCTGCTATAGGTCTAACATATAGCAGCGGTTATTGAAAATCGCTGCCGTAAGTTGGACCTATAGCAGCGGTTCCTAAAATTCATTGCTATAGATCAACATATAATAGTGGTTCATTATAACCGCTGCCATAAGTCGGACCTATAGCAGCGATTTTTAGAAACCGTTGCTATAAGCTGATTTATGGCAGCGGTTAATTATAATCGCTGCCATATATATATATATTTTTAAATATTATATAATTTTAAAATTTAATACCCATCTTCATCGTTCATTATCTAAATAATTATCATTAGAGTATCATCACAAAAGATTGCCTCGATCCGATAGCCCTAGCTTCGTCGATCAGAAAAATTTGATTTTGATGATCATGAATGATGATGCAATGATCTGATAGATGGAGACCTCCGATGGATTTGAAAGCCTGCAACGATAATCTCGATGATGTTTGTAGCGTACTATCAAAGTTTTACTTCGATCGAATATCGTTATCTAGGTCAATTTAGTATAGGTTAATTTTGATCGTTAAATGATAAATGAGTGATCAAAGGACCAAATGATGTTCGATTATGAGATAATTTTTTTTATAAATAATCTTGGCTACTACTTTAATCATTTTTTTATGATGATGATTATAAAATTTAACTCGTGAGATGAAAAATGATCTAAAACTATACGTCTTTCGATAACCATTCTGAAACTTCACTGGTTGTTATGCTTGTGCTTTTGCAATATCTGCTTAACATGAACAGTTTATACGAAAATAATTTAAATTTTACTATCATCGCCATATAAAATATTTAAAATTATAACAAAAATTATTTAACTAAAAAATTATCTTATAATCGGGTGTCGTTTAACCCTTTGATCGCTTGTTTCTAATTTAACGATCGTAATCATTCCGTACCAAATTGACCATGATAACGAAATCTGATTGAAGTAAAATTTTGATAGTATGCTACAAACATTATCGAGATCATCATTGCATATTTTTGAACCCATCAAAAGTCTCCATCTATTAGATCATCGCATCGTCATTCGTGATCATCGAAATCAAATTTTTTTGATCGATGAAGCCTGGGCCATCAGATCGAGGTGATCTTTTACAACGACACTCTAATGATAATTATTTAGATAATGAATGATAAAAATGAATATTAAATTTTAAAATTATATAATATTTAAAAAAAAATATTTTCAACCTATGGCAGTGGTTATCAAAAATCGTTGCTATAGATCTACGGCAGCGATTATAGAACCACTGTCGTAGATCTATGGTAGTAGTTTTAGATAACTGCTGTCTTAGATTTATGACGGTGATTCGATAACCACTGCCATAGGTTAGGTTAAAAATTTCTCAAATTTTTTCTGTTTCCCTTCCGTGCATGCTCGATCTCTCTCTCTGTCTCTCCCCCTCATCTTCATCATCGATGAGGCTCCTTCCCCCCAATCGGCATCGCCCCTCTTTCCCTCCCAGTCGGCATCGCCCCTCCTTCCCCCTCAGCCAGCGCCGGCCCTCCTTCCCCCTCCCCCTCCGCCGCCCCTCCCCGTCACCCGCCCACCTCCGACCCGATCCCCTACCCCAACCCTTCCCCTGGCTGCCCTCCTTCCCCATCCTCGCCGCTCCTCCGCGCCACACCACCCGGCCCACCTCCCACCCCCCCCGGCCGCTTTCCTTCCCCCCATCCCGACCGCCCTTTTCTGCCACCCCCAGCCCCCCCATCTTTGGCCACCCCTCCCCCGCCACCCCCAACTCAGCCCCCCCACCCTCCACCTATCCACAATCGCCCCTCCTCGCCCCCCCACACCCAACCCCCATCCCCTGTCGCCCCTTCCCGCCACCCCCCACCCGGCACCCCAACCCCCACACTCCTCCTTCTGATTGTCGAACCTCCCATCATTGTGTCGCCTAGGCCTCCTCGTCACTGTGCCCCCTCCCCTGGCCCATCATCCTCGGCCATCCCTGCTCTCTCTCTCTTTTCTCTTTCTCTCTCTTCTCTATCTCACTATCTTGCTTTTGTTTCACAAGTTACCTCTAATGCCATAGTCCTCTTCTAGCATCGTCGCTAGCGACTCTCAGAGCTTTCGGTGCGACCCACTCTCTATAGCCACAGGTATAATTTTTTTTTTAATTTTATAGTATTATTTATTAATCATATATTTATAATAATTTAAAAAATATTTATAATAAATATTATAAATATTTATTATAAATATTATGATTATCTACATGCCATAATTTTTGGGTCGTGCCATAGTGGTAGCCTTGGGCTGTGCCATGTTGATGGTTGTGGACTAGATCTATCAACAGGTTGGGTTCGAATTAGAACTTAGATATTCAGATCTGGATCCAATTTTAATTACTAGTATCGAATCCGAATCCGAATACCCGATGAGTCTGTACTTGAGAGAGGAAGGGAGGGATCTGGCCTCGTCGGTAAGAAAGATCGAGAGAGGGAGAGTCGAAGATCGAGAGAGCGAGAGAGGGAGGGAGGGGGTCCAGCCTCACTGGCATCACTGGGAGGGATGGGGTTCGGCCTTGCCAGTGAGGAAGATCGAGAGAGTGAGAGAGGGAGAGATGGGGTCCGACCTTGTCGACGAGGGAGATCAAGAGAGAAAGAGAGGAAGATCGAGAGATGAAAAAGTTGGGAGGGAGGGGTTTGGCCTCGCCGCTGTCGTCGGTGAGAGAGATCGAGAAAGGAAGAGAGGGAGTGATCGAGGGGATGGCACAATCGAGCTGGCTCGGATATGCAGTCGAGCCAGCTCAGGTCGTAATCGAGCCAACTGGGGGAGGACCCAAGCCAGATGTCTCAGATATGGAGCCGACTGTCTCAGGCATGGAGACGGCTCGGCTTCTGAGCAAATAAAATTTGATATGTCTCTCTAAAGTTCCAACTTTAAGTCCTAAGGTGCCACCATCATCTACTTTGTTCTTCTTTCAGATTTCTGGATTAACACCAAGGTTTGCGCAAGAGATCGAATCTACGACTGTTGCTTATCCTTAATTATTTATGAATGTAATTCATGTTATAGAATTTATTGCATAATATTTTTTGGATGTTTATATCTTGTTGCTTTTGTTTATTACATTGCATAATGATAGATCCGTCAATTGATTAGTGTACATATTAGAGACTATTTATTGATGCTATACTAATATTATTGTACAACATGTTATATTGATTAATGTTCATTAACGTTGTAGGTCATGATGGGACCAAAATGCCATCTAGCTTTCACCCCTACCCCTCGGTGGGTTACGCGCAATTTAGCATCCGAGAAGCAGTCGGAGCATACTCCATCAATCTCGGCATTAGCTGCTCAGGAACCTCCACCATCAGCATCTACTCTACCGATGGCATCTACTCCACCAGTAGCTGAGTCTCTACCATCGTCCATATCTGAGACACATGCTACTACACAGGTATCTAAATGTACATTTTTATTATATTAGTACAACTTTATTTTTTATATAGTATTTGTACACTTATATATTTGCATAAAGTATTTGCATTGCAGGTGCATCATCCAGCCAGATATTTTATGATCCCACACATGTGGCATACATGTGAAACCACCAGCATCAAGTGATGGTCTATTACGATGCGGAGAGGAGGCTGGTAGGGGAGACCGCGTAGGAGATGCATTTCTTTTTTGGAGTGCTTGTGAGGCAGTCGGACATCATTTCCGTAGAGCCCAGAGACTGACATTTAATGGATGCTACTGTCAGGAACCGGGTATGGGGGAGATATGGGTAAGTACACGCATCTTAATTATATTTATGTATTTTATATATTTACACTATATATATTTGATTAGAATAATTTTGTAACTAATTTTTGATAAATTTGTGCAGAGGAGGTACGACTTTTTCGATCATGAGAGAGCTCAAGATATCCGACTGAGGAAGATCGGAGAGTTGTACCGAGGTTACAAGGTCAAGCTACACAAAGGATGGCTCGAGCACCGACGAGACACTCTGAAGGAGCTTGTTCCCTGGATACAGGACTGTCCTCCGAATCAATGGGAGAGGATGGTTAGACACTGGAGGAGACAGAAGTTTAAGATAAAATTTCTAACTTTTAAATTTTTTAATATGCTTAAAATTTTATTTAAATATTTTTTAAATATTTATTATTTATTTAAATACTTGTTAAGCTATCTTCTATCAAAATCGGGAGAATCGTGCAGCCTAAAAGTATACGCACATTCTAAGCCACGAGTCTATGGCCAGTCATGTGCATAGAAAGGTAATTAATTCTTCATCTTACTAGATAAATTAAATTTATATTTTTTATCATCTTTCTAATAAATTTATTTTTTGTTATAGCTGATGAGAGATGGAGTGATGCCCAATCATAGCAAGATCTTTCGATCCAGCTGCACGGACAAGACGGATAGGTCGATGAATGCCGCGATCAGGCATATTTTTGTAAGTTTTAAATATATTAGTATATATGATTAGTATTATAATATTTTTTATAAAATTTTATTTTAATTTATAATTACAGGCAGTTAGATGCGCTCATGAGCAAGGACCCAAATATCTCTGGGCTCCATGACCATCTATCTTAGATCTTGGGACCTGAGCACTCTGGGAGGATCCAATGCAGACCCGGACACATGCCGATGAGCTACTGGTCCGAGGCGAACATCTTCTTACAGACTTTCAATGTCGTCAGTCGGGAGAAGCTTGAGGAGGTATTAGCATGGATAGATCATGCTGCGACGCGAGCAGATCAGGCTGAGGAGCGTGCATCTCATCTGGAGGACATCATGAGAGATGTGATGTCGACGCTCAGCATGCATTTTAGAGTCATGGGCTTCGAGGATATGTTAGCCCACATTCCAGCTCCAACTTCAGCTTCAATTCTGGCTTCGGCTCCAGCACCAACTCCAGCTCCAACTCCGACTTTCGATGACGACGATGATGACGATGATGTAGATTTAGAAGACTTTTGATATATTTTATTTTTTAAAAAAAATATTGTAATAAATTTTATTCGATAATAAAATTTTAGTATTTTAGAATAATTTTTATGTTTATTATATTTTTTAATGTTATATATCTATATTTATCAGATAAAATATATAAAAAAATAAAAATTTTAATTTTTTTAATTATTCAAGATCTACGGCAATGATTTTATAATCACTGCCATATTCATGCCAATCACTACCATAGGTTTTTGATGCAAACTATATCAACCACTGCATTAGACGTATGGCAGCGGTTAAGAAATCGCTGCTATAGATTATCTATGGCAGCGGTTATGTAACCGCTGCGATAGATAACCTATGGAGTGGTTACATAACTGCTGCTGTAGGTCAATCTATTGCAGCAGTTTATAAACTGCTGCAATAGGCTATCTATGGCAGCGGTTCAAACAATCGCTGCAACAACCACTGTCATAGAGCTATGGCGACTGTCGCAGTAGCAGCTGTTAGAAAATCATTGTCATAGCCTATGACAGTAATTTTTTAGGCTACGACAGCGGTTACGAACCACTGCCGTAGCTCTTTTTTATAGTAGTGTATGAGATTCATTTTTTTGTAAACCAACATACATCTCTATTTATGTATTATTACATCTTGCAATAAAATCAATTCTTTTTATGTTCTTACTTTTTTATGATCCTCTCATTGTTATGATTTTGATGCTGATAAAAAGAGAAAGAAATATTAAAGAGAAATATATAAATATATAATTAATTCAAACCAAAATACAAACGTATAACCAATTCAAACTAACATACATAAAAAAAAAGAAAATAAAATGATTGAAATAAAAAAATACAAAATGAAAAAAATGTTATTCAAATCCTATTCATTTTATGAGAGCATATATTAAGGGGAAGCTTTAGCACAAAAATTTTGCATTAATTAGTTCATAATATACATATTGCTTACACTCCTTTTATGGCTTGCTTAATATTTTATTGCCATAAAAAAGGAAGAGATTGTTGAATTTCTTCAGTGATTTTGATGATGAGCAAACATTAAAGCAAATGATTACTAATATATTTTATTTTAAGTATTCCAATATCAAAAGAAAGAGAGCTCTTTGACCAAAATAAAGAAGACAAAAAATAAAATTCAAATAAAAATCGAATCTTCTTGATTGGTGCAAAAATTCTTTCAAAATTATCTTGAAGCAGTCTTTGAGACGTCTCAGAATTTTTTCGAAAGCTCTCGAGTGGACTGGCATGCTCGAAACGCAGTTCTGATTCGATTTTAAGAAATCTCGAGTGAATCTCGAGAGCTCTTGGTCTTAGATGACAGAAATCCAATTTTTATGCTCTAAGAGTGAGAAGTCTCGCGATTCCAGCAAGACGTCTCATTCAGAGCTGAGAGGTCTCGATTTCAGATGAACTATTTTTTTTAAGAAAGTTGATTTTTCATGCGACTGAAGGTGAGAACTCTCCTGATCAAACCAAGAAGCCTCGTAACTTGGTGAGACATCTCAAGACAAACAGAGAGGTCTCGAGACTCGATGATAATCTTTTGATGAAGCATTTCAGATCAAATTTTTTCGATCTCAATGGCTAGTTGCTACTCTCCAACGGTTGGATTTTACTTTTTCTGAGCTTCAATCATCACTAGAATAGAGAAAATACTATAGATATAAAAGGAAGAAGACTTATTTTTAATTGATCTGAGAAAAATGAGAGAAAGTGAAGCACGCTCTGTTTTTGAACGAATATCCAATCTCCAATCAATCAGTTCTCTCCAGCTTTGAAGAATCCTCAAGTGCATTAACTCCAACTATTCAAAGAGACTTTCAACAAACTGCAAGGATAACTTTTCTGCTCATTCAAAGGGGCATTTCGAGTTGTAAAATTTTTTTCTCTTTCTATGTACTTAATTTCAATAGGAGCTAAAACTTAGATTTTGAGATTTTTCTTTCCTCTGTTTATTTAGATTGGTTTGTTTGATCCTTGTAAGGATTGTGGTTGGTGAACCTAGAAAAAAATCAACTGAATTTTTGAATAGTGAGCCTAGAAAAACCATCCGACTATAATCTTGCAGGATTATAGTAAAATTTCCAAGAGTTTGCTTGGGGAGTAGATGTAGGTATTGGGAGAGCACCAAACCACTATAAAATTCTCTTGTTTGTGTGTGTGCTCTTGATTGTGTCTTTTATTTGCTCTCATATTTGATTCATTTAAGATTTAATCATTTATCACCACACATATCTGCTTTAAATTTTTGAAAATCCAATTCACCCCTCCTCCCTCTTGGGTTGTCTATCTGGGCAGCATTTTTCTTACTGTCTTGACAGATTCTCAACCAGTTGTGAAAAATGATGGCTATCACTTTCACAGTTTGAGAAGCCGAGATCGCTTCAAACTGAAAAACTCGCTTGTTCCTTTCTTTCCATAAAAATAGTGTACAATGGCTATTAAATAGCCGAAATAAGGTGAGAGGATTTTCTTATCTTTCTCATTTCTCCATTTATCCCATAGGTCTTGCACCGTGGAATTGATATATCTAGCTTTTGAAGTAGTATAAACTAGCAAATCTTGGAGTACTTACATTACAATAGAAGATGATTAATGGTCTCTTATTCTCCATAGCATAGAGAACATAGGCTGGGTCCTGGAATTCCTTTCCTCAATAGGTTATCCATCATCAAGATTTTATTGTTGTAGCAAAGCCAGGAGAAAATTTTTACATTTTATGGGTTCAAAGTTTCCAAATAACATATCCCATATAGGATATAATACACCGTGTATCATAACATGATAGCATCTATGAATCGAGAAAATATGATTTGAGCTCCATTTCTAGATCCATGTGTCTGAGTTGTTCGAGAGTTGAAAGGATGAAAGGGTAGTCATCACAACATTGAGTTCATATCTAGTAGAGGTATTCATTGGGCTTCTAAAATGCTATTCCCATTGATTGGTAAATAAGAAATCTGCCATATATAGATGAGAAAGGCTTCTTGACCAATGGGTATAACTTAGGACAGGTAGCACTCAATGTTTGCTCTCCAATCTATAGATCAGACCACCATGAAAGCCATTGTCCATTATTTATCGAGATGGAGAAGAATTGTTGAAAAAACCCATGTGTGCTTAGGACATCTTTACAGAAGGATGATGCTATATCCTTCAGGTGATTTGAGTGATAAGATGGCAACTGGCGATGATAATAGATCTCTTTTATCATAGCACTCCAAGGCCTATCAATTTCTCTATAAAATTTTCACCACCATTTGAGCAGTAGGGCCTTGTTCATGATTCCTAAATTGGGGATACCTAATCCTCCCAATTTTTTGGATCTACAAATCAGATTCCAGTTGACCAGATGTTTAACTTTTGCTTTCTTCTCCAGATCCCCCCATAAGAAGTTCCTACAAAGTTTGTCAATTTTTTTTAGAATTACAGCTAGAAGTTGCATTACTGACATCCAATAAATCGGTATTGCTCAAAGGGTTGAATTTATCAGAGTTAATCTACCAGCAGTCATAAGAGATCTTCTCTTCCATCCATATTTTTTTTGATATTTTCTCCACCAAAAAATTCCATTCTCTCATTCGACCTTGAGGTTTGAAGAGGTATACCCAAATATTTTACGGGCAACTCTATAATCTAACATCCAATTAAAACAAGTTATGATTCTCCTAGTCTATTCATGATCAACATTTAATCCAATAAGTTGTAATTTTTCAAAATTGATTCTCATCCCCGATGCAAGTTCGAAAGCATACAGTATGAATTTCATTGCATTCAAGCAGTCCCTTTATGCCTTCCAAAAAGAACTGTATCGTTAGCATACTGAATACATTAAAGTGTATTAATAATCAAATTGGACCAATCAAAAGAATATAAGTATAAATTTTTCTACTTAATTTATACCCTCATAGATAACTTCTAATCTATTTTAATTTTTTTTAATGAAAGATAAATAAAAATTTTATTAAATTTATTTGCATCAAAAGAATAGTACAAAACATTCATAGCCTTATTATTAAGCTAGGCCATTCTCTTTTCAAGCTCATTCCAATCCTTTTTTTATTTGGGAGAGGGCACATTATCAATAAGAATAGTGGGTATATGAGGGCCATTGATTACGACACTTCAAATATTATAAACATGTTTGAATAAATAAATTCATTCATACTTCCAATAAGTGTAATTAGTGCCTTTGAATAGTGAGGATCTATTGGTTGATTAGTCTTTAATGAGTAAAAATCTAATTAAAATTGTCATAATCTTTAACTCTTAATCATTAGATCAAAAGGACTGAGTATCAAGCCGGATACCACTTGTTGCCCAAAGATATTAATCCAAGAGAGCAGGTAAATTTGGTTCTTTAAAAATTAGAAGCAAATATGTTCTCTAAATGCAAATTACAAGTATGCTTATATTATGCTTGGATAAAGATAAATCTAGCAGCAGAAAATAAAAGCAAAAAAAATATATAATCATAAATATAAAAAGTTTATAATAGTTTGGTGCTACCTATGAGAAGATGGTGGGCTCAAGGGACTCCATGTTGAACATAAATCCTCTATATATGGTGTATTGTAAGGTGCAGTACATCATAGTGGCCGTCCATTAGAAGATGGATGGCCATCAAACAATATCTGCATAGGCATGGGCTATACCATACACGTGGCGTGCATTGTTTGATGGATGTCCATTCTACAATTGAAGGCCACCATGATGCACCGCACCGCATCCTGTGGTGCATAGCCCGCACCTCAAAGGATTGACTTCCTTTGTGTCACACCACATCAATTTAGAGAGCATCCCAGCCTCTTCATGCATGGCTAGGTTTCCAAATCTATAGGGCTATTCTAGGAATTCAAGTTAAGTTTCGTTTGTATATGTGCTCCTCTAAATGGAGAAAGATGGTCACACTAAAGGCTGGATGTTCAAGCCTAAAATCTCTTGGGATTCATGGGTTGGGCCAGGACAACTAAGAAAAATAAACAGTTTGTATCCATAACTACTCAAAAAGCCTTTGAAGTGGGCCGGTCCGAATTCTATAGAAAGAAAAAGAAATAGTAGTAGGTTTGAGCTTAGAAGCAACCATCTATTGGCAGGCAAGAGTAGATTACTATTGACTATAAAATTTTGGCCGGTCCACTCTAAAAGCCCCTCGGTAGTTGTGGATGTAAGTCTACTTCAGGCTTTTTTTTTTTAGTTGTCCTGCCTAACCGATGAATCCTATAGAATTTTGGGCTAAAACATCTAAATAGGCCCTAATTGTAACAGCATATGGGTTATAAAATTCTTGAAATATTCATGATTCTTTTGAGGGCTCTCCATTAATTTGTGCTATTCCAACACTCACCCGGAGAGAATTTCTACCGAGGATATTTTATTTTCCTTCTACTATCAAAATTTCACTAACATCCCTTGACCATCTTGCTGCATTGATCTGTCAATTACTCCACTAAAATTAACAGCTCACATTAATTATAGAATTCCAAACCTTCCAAACCACCATGGAATTCCAAAATGGATGAGGCAAGATGTTTCGAGGGAACAAAAATCAAATGATGTGGGCACCGTAGTGGATCATATGGGACAAGACTCTTTCCATATTTTATCTTTCCCCCATCTTAAAGAGGAAACCCAAAAAAGTCAAATAGGAATGTGACTCCTCCTACTAATAAAGTCCGTCAATCCCATAAGCTAAGAAAATAAAAAAAGAAAAACTTTACATGCCAAGAAAGAATATCTACGAAGAGAAACCATCAGTATCCTTTCTTCTTGTTATTTTCTTCTTGTTATTTTCTTCTTCTCGTAAAAGTATAGACATTTTTTTCTTGGCACTTGAATTTTTTTTTTAATTTTTTAAATTTATAATATTAATGGACTCTGCTAGTAGGAGAAGTTCTATCCCTATTTAACTTCTTTGAGTTTTTCTTTAAGATGAGAGAAAGAGGAAGCATGGCATAAAAAGAGTCTAGCACCATATGATCTATTATGGTACCCGCATCATATAATTTTTGTTCTCTTGAAACATCTTGCTTTATCCATTTTTGGAATTCTATGGTGCTGCAAAAGAAAAGAAGAGAGAGGATATATGGCACAAAAAGAGTCCCACCTCATGTGATCCACTATGATGTCCTTCCTATATAACTTTTGTTCATTTCAAGGGCTATCTGCCATGCGCCGTTCCACCCTCACGGCCTCGCCCAATGAGAATTTCTACCAATTCTACTAAGATATTTTATTTTCTTTCCACTCTCAAGATTTCACTAATATTCTCGCATGTTTGGAGATCCCAGATATGCAACTATTTACAAAGAAAAATAGGCACATTTTAAATATTATAAAATAATAATATATTATGAAATATTATGAATTGGTAGAATTTCTACCAATTCTACTAAGATGTAAAACTTTTTTTGAGATTGTAATTAATGCCAATTTTATCAAAGTAATTCTTATTTTCTAGCAGGGTAGGATCAGCCAAAACGTACAACCAAAAAAAAACCCGTATAGCCAATGATGCTAATTAATAATAACATTTAATTTTTCAAATTAGTTATTTACCGTTATGGTTTACCTTACCCATTGTACGGGTTGTTTGTTAGTTTAATTTTTATTTTGCTTAGCCATTATTGGATGGATCTTAATGAGCCTGATAGCTTTAGTTAATTTTTTTGACTAGCTCTTTATGATTGTTTACAGCTGTTGCATTGATGTTAATGGTTTTTGATCGTTGGATGCTGTTATTCTGTCATTATAAAGAGAATTAATGGCATTTGACCGTTGGAAGAGCCTTTTGGATGTCCCTGTATGAGAGAGATCAGACCTTTTAAGACCTAACAAAATAATGTTAAGTAGCCATAGAGAGATACATCCAACACTATGTTAACGCTATCTTCTTCTTCTTCTTCTTTTCTTTTTTTTTAATCTATATATTCTCTTTTCTTGGACGTTCAGGGAACTCATCAAAAAAACGAAAAGCGAGTTCCCTAAGGATCTTCTGTAATGCTGCACCACCAGTACTGTCAGGTCCATCTTATTTTGCCGAACTATGACTCTGAAGCCTATGCTTGTGGGAAAGACAGCGTCCAATATATATGTACTCCGTATCTTATGTTGTTTTCTTCTATCTTCTATTCTACAAATATGTTGAAACACACTTCAGCGAGGCTCCTAAGCATATAATATAGATTGATGCACATGCTGATAAATGCTGGCACATACTTTAGGGAAGTAAGTGTAAATTATTGTACATATATTGGCTCATCCTGATGCACACCACAATATATCTTGATTTGTCTTTATCTCTAGAGATCTGTAATTAGTGCTTTTCGACATATATATATATATATAACTGATCATAATATTTCTCAAGAAGATAAATTATGGTTCTTCAATTGAGATATTTTTGTGAATCTCCTTGAAGTGTCTCCCTAGCGGCGTGCATTATTTTGATGGCGTCTCCCAACTTCATTCGTTGTTGTGGTGATTTCTCGGTACACCAGAGACCTATTTTAATGATTGACGGCGAGCAATTGTGTCTTCTCCATTGCAATGTCTGTACCTGACAAGCGGATTTATTTATTCCATTCTCCTCGTGCAAGAGTAGAGCCTGGTCTAGCATATCCATTACATGATGAGGATATGCCATCTTTACAAAAGTACGGAGGTCTGCACCATCTTGAAATGTGTCATCCGTGGGTCTCCGTCCAGTGAACATCTCTGGCAAAAGCATTCCATAACTGTACACATCCCCTTGAGTAGAGACTTTGCTACCCATGCCATACTCTTACAATTCACATGGAAACTAAGAATAAATTATTTATTTCATACTGAAAGTAAATTGCGGGACTTGATGGGACTAGCACCTGTTCAAAGTTAACTGATCATAAAAATGCTTTACATAATTAAATTCATTCATAATAATTCAAGGATATTTTACAGATGTGGTTACATAAGAATTGTTATTTCTACATGAAACAAAGAAGAGTAGGTTATGGCAATGGGAGCCATATATGGTTGTGAAGATAATATTTTAGTTCTCTCATTGTAACATGCGATCAAAAGAAAATCAATCTGAAAAATGTTCACATAGTTGAAAAATATTCAGTACAGCCCAAGCAAAATTAGGTTGGTTCTTGCATGATGTTATTGATCCAAAAACAAAAATTCTCAGAATACTACTAGACCAAGTATTTATAATTCCCTTCCCTTTCCAATGATGTGCTCCTATATCCTATTGACTAGACCCAAGTCTTTGTAAAATTATTAATATACTTTAGCATAGATTGGAATGAGTAGGATATTATTGGGGATAAATTTCGCTTTCGTCGAAGTCCAGTCTGATATTTAGCCTAAAGCAACTGACAATCACAGAAGAGCTTCGATCGAAAATTCTTTCTCAAGTGACCGAATCCCAGCTGAACTCTTTCAGTAGACGAACTCCTCCAACGGCCGAATTTCAACCGAACTTCTCCAAAAGTCGGACTCTTTCCAAACTTCTTCTTCGACCGGATTCTTCAGGGAGCCAAACTCTTTTCAGACTCCTTCACCAGACGGACTTCTATGAGAGCCGAACTCCTTCCGAACCTCTCCACCAGTCGAACTTCTATGAAAGTCGAACTCCTTCAGGACCTCTCCACCAGTCAGACTCCTACGGGAGTTGAACTTCTTTCGAACTTTTTCTTTAGTCAGATTTCTTCAGGAGCTGAACTTCTTCCGAACTTCTCCTTCAGTCGGATTCTCCCAGCAGATTTCATCTAGCATTTCTCCCGGATGATCCCCTCTAGCCGTATTTTCTTTAGGAGTCTGAACTCCTCTGAAATTGATATATGTCAAAGTTCTTCACCAACCAATGCTTGCCTTCTTCGAACTTTAACTATTAAATCTCGACGAACGGTCACTATCAGTCAGGCAACACCTCTCTCTTCATAACAAACTCCACGCGGCCCCGAGCGGCCCACGACGGGATGGTATGACTGTCACTATCAGTCTGACGACACCCCTCTCCATAGCAAATCCCACGCGGCCCCGAGTGGCCCACTACTGAATGGTATGGCTGTCACTATTAGTCTGCTACAGGCTCCGTCTATAAAAAAGGATCCTTCAAATACGTTTTCTCTAAGCTCTCTTTTTCTTTTCAAAATTCTGTCGAACTCTTTCCTGAGTACTTCATTTTTGTTGGCCAGAAGAGCTGACTTGATCGTCGGAGGGTCCTGCCGGAGCCATCACCATGGACTTCGGATGAAACTTTATTTTGCAGATTCCCGACGGCGACCTCGTCTTCAGCTCGATCCGACGTCAACCAGATTCTGCACCAACAGATATCAAAAAATGGATAGACAAATTTATTCTAATCGAGGTAAATAATAAAATATTGATATTCAAAAAAAACTAAATAAAAAACTCATAAACAATTATCTCATTCAGTTTATATACATCTGTGTTTTGTACGTATGTGCATCAAAAATATCAATTTTTGTTCGTAGCTAGAACTTTTAAAAGTCCTCATTATAGTAGAAGATCTCTAATATTTAAGGGTCAAAGCACATGTACCTCGTAAGCCATATCCAACTACTATATTGTAATATGGAAAGCTTGGATTCAGTATTGATAACCATATTCTGAACAATGCCTAATTAGGTTACATGTCATACGTATGCATATGCAAACTGAATCAATATTTTAAAATAATGTAAGACAAAATATCATCAAAGACAAAATGTAATCTGGAAAGGATTATCACCTGAAGCAACATATCTGATGGATCCTTTTATTCCAATTGTGTGGCTTGTCACCGAAGAAGAATCCCCACAAGAAGGTGTCATCAGAAATTTTGCAAGTCCAAAGTCGCACACATGAGCAACCATATCCTTGTCGAGAAGAATATTGCTTGGCTTCAAATCACAATGAACAATTGGTGTGCCACTGTGGTGATGGAGATAGTCCAAAGCAGAAGCCACATCGATTGCAATGTTCATCCTTTGAAGAAGGTTCAACTTATGCGACACCTCCTCCCTATCCGCTCTCAGGTGCAACCATTCGTCTAAACTCCCATTTGGCATGAACTCAATAACAAGAGCCAAGAAAATATCATCATTGCGATCTAAACTAGAGCAGGCAGTCAAGATCTTAAGGAGATTTCGGTGTCGAATGCTTCTCAAGATTGTGCATTCAGATTGGAAGATCTTTAAAGCCCATTGTTGATGATGACGGAATACCTTGATAGCGCCCTCCTTGGCTCAAAATTCACCACTCCCCTGTACACATAGCCAAATCTTCCTTCACCAATTAGATTAGCCGCAGAGAACCCATTAGTTGCTCTAGCTAACTCAGCAAAAGAGGGCTTTGGATGCTTGCCCTCTAAGGGGTGCAAAGGCAAAGATATCTTACTCCTTGGCTTCACAAGTCTAGTAGCACACAAGAACACAACAACTAGAGTTACCACAGTTCCAGTTGTGATGATGACTACTCTGAGTGCATGAGACTCATGCAGTTTTCTGAACTCTTGGTTGGGACATGTTTGCAAGTCTAACTCATTATTTTCTCCACATAGGTTACGATTTTCAATGATGGATACCAAACTTCACTACTACAAAATGGGGCTACCGTAACACTTGCTATTGCAGCGATTTCAAAAACTGTTGCCATAGGATCTACAATAGTGGTTATATTGAACTGCTATCATAGATTAAATCGTTGCTATAGATCAGACCTATGGTAGCGGTTCTGTTGCTGCAATAGGTTTCACATATAGCAGCGGTTGGTTAACCGCTGTTATAGGTCGAAACCTATAGCAGCGATTAAGCTTGACCGCTCCATAGGTCTGATCTATAGCGGTGGTTAGACTAGCGGTTAAGCTTAACTACTATCATATATCAGACTTATGGCAACAATTAGGCCTAACTACTGCTATATATCTCAACCTATAGCAATGATTATGTGTAATCGTTACTATATTTTTTTATATATTTTTTCTAAATATTCTATAATTTTAAAATTTAATGTATATTTTCATCATTCATTATCTACATAATTATCATTAGAGTATCGTTACAAAAGGCCACCTCGATTTGATAGCTCTAGCTTCATCGATTAGTAAAATTGGATTTCGACGATCACGAACGACGACACGGTGATCTGATAGATGGAGACCACCGACAGATTTGAAAATTTGCAATGATAAACTTGGTGATATTTGTAGCACACTATCAAAGTTTTACTTTAATCAGATATCGTTATTATGGTCAATTTAGTATGAAATAATTTTGATCATTAAATGAGAAACAAGTGATCAAAAGACCGAATGACATCTAATTATGAGATAATTTTTAGTTAAATGATCTTTGCTATAATTTTAATTATTTTATATGGTGATGATCGCAAAATCTAAATTATTTTTATATGAATTATTCTCGTTAAGCAGATCTTGTAAAAGCATAAGCATAATTACTAAAGGAGTTTAAGAATGGATATCTAGCGACATATAGTTTTGGATCGTTCTTAAACCTACAGTTTGAGTTTTACGATCACCACCATAAAAATAATTAAAGTAGTAGCCAAGATCATTTATCTAAAAAATTATCTCATAATCGAATGTCGTTTGGTTCTTTGATCACTCATTTCTCATCTAATGGCCAAAATCATTCCATACTAAATTGATCATAATAACGATATTCGATTGAAGTAACACTTTGATAATATGCTACAAATAGCACCAAGATCATCGTTGAATAATTTTGAACCCATCGGTGGTCTCCATCTATTAGATCATCACGCTGTCATTCATGATTATCGAAATCAAATTTTACTGATCAACGAAGGTAGGGCTATCGGATCGAGGTGGTCTTTTATGACAACACTCTAATGATAATTATTTAGATAATGAACGATGAAGATGAGCATTAAATTTTAAAATTATATAATATTTAAAAAAATAAAAAATTAATTATTAACTTATAGCAGCGATTTTCTAATTATCACTGCCATAGATCTATGATAGCGATTTTCAGTAACTACTATGACAGTGGTTCGAAAACCACTGTCAAAAGGTTAGGTTAATTTTTTTCTCCATCCACGCCCTAATTTTATTTTTTCTCTCCCAATCAAGCTCTCTCTCTCTCTCTCTCTCTCTCTCTCTCCATCCTCTCCATCATTGGTGAGGTCCCTCGCCTCCTCTTTCTTCCCTGACCGGCGCCGCTTTCTTCTCCGGCCAGCCTCGCCTCCTTTGTAACACTCCATTCCTGAATTCGAGTGATGGTGCTATATCCCATCTTTATCTAAGAGTAAAGAGTTGTACTTTATCCTTAAATAAGAGCTAAAGAGATTTCTAAACTAAACTGAATTGCAATATTACTTAAACCTGCTTTCCAAATAATTACCTTAACCAATTTCTTAATCAATCATAAGCATTTTATTTAAGCCTTTCTAACATACTAAAAGAAACACTCTAATTTAATTCATCATTTTACAAATTCAAACTCAATATTTCATAAATAAAACTTCGCTTTATACATACATTCCAAAAAGAAAAATATACTTAACAATTTTTAGTTCAAGAATATAACTATTTAATACAACTCAAAATACTATCAACTCTTTCCCTGATTCACATAATCAACTCCTTTTTCTAAGATGGTTGCTAATACACATGCTGACTGAGCTCAGCTACTCCAAAACTGCAATTAGAAAGAGTGAAGGGTGAGACTTGCAGAAGTCTTAGTGAGTGAATAATCCATCTAATAGTTGAAAATGGAAATGCTTAACTTGTAATTCAATATAACAATAACAACTGAAATGTAAGAATTATTTTTTATGCTTCATAAAGCTGAAACATACATAATAAAAATTGATATGCAAGAATTGCTTTTTGGAGCTTCACAAAGCTGAAATATACCCCATCGGGTTAAGCAAAATACCAAAGAGCTTTATAAAGCTGAAATATATCCCACCGGATTAAAGCAAAATACCAAACTATGCTATGCCAATGCATGCTTCCATCTTAGCTACTATCGACTGAATTCCAGAGCATTCCTTCCAAAATAATCGATGAGTAGTATGTCATGTTGCTATATGATATAAATGAGCCTCACTGGATATTTTGATGCACTACCAAGCTCCACTAGGCATTTTGATATACTATGAAATATCTGCCAAGTCTCATTGGGCATTCTGATATACTACTAAGCCTCACTAGACAATCATAAATGCAGACTGTGAAGGTGCCAGCTCATGCCAATGCATATGCTTATATAATACAAGAATGCAACCCATAGGTTGATCACTCCTATAGGTAATCTTTTTCGAAAGCAAAATAAGCTGAAATTCTCCAAAGCTGAATAGTAAAAGCCAACAATTTTAATTTCTACTTTTATACTTGCACAAATACATATATAAGCTGAAGAATACCCAAGTTAACTGCTTTCCAAAGTAAGTTATTTTCATAACAAAATACAATAAATAAAGCACCAAGGCTAGATATGAAAACCCACTCACCTCAACTAGCTATTAGTTAAATGGGCTTACTCAAAGCACCTTTTCAAACCTTTTCTTTTCCTATATCATCAATAAACATTGATTAAACTCATATCTTATGATTCAAGACCAAAACTACACATACTTTGCTTGCAAACTCTTACTTTAGTCTTTTAACCATTCCCTCTTACTTTATCTTGCTTGCTTTAGCTTAGGTCTAATTATACTTAACATAAATTCAGAAATTTTCAAAAGTTTAGCTATGGTTTCATCCTTACAAATAGTTTTAAATTCAGTCAATGCGGTTCCAATTACTTACTAAATCATTCAGCAGTTCCTAGTAAAATTGATAGCACAATTCATCCTCCAACTCAGACTTAATTGCCTAATTATGCTTTACTACAACATCTCATCTAATAACACTACTTCAATGATTAATTCAAACCTAATTTAGAGCTTAAGAGCTTTACCTCAAACTGCTACAATCCTGCAGAAGTTATGAAACCAACTTCTCTCTTTCCAACTACCAACAGTCTTTTTTCCTCCAAACCAGTTTATTTCCAAACCATCTCTTTTTCCACTGAATCTTATGAATTTGTAACTAAGAACTCTTTCTTCTCTAGCCCTCTCCCTCTCTTTTCTGGCTATTCTAACTAAGGAACTCCCAGAAGAAGAAAAGAGAATCAATGGCTTTTATTTTAGAAGAAATACAGAATTTGCTAGGTATCACCTAATCAAGAAGCCAACACACCTCTTCCTCTCTCTTCTAACTATGTGCCACACCCCAAGAAAGCCAGCTGTTAAGTTGTTTCCAAAAGAATCAATTTAAAAATTTAATTTTAAAGCCTCACAACCAGCACCGCTATTCTATTCTTGCTGATTGAGCTAGCTCGGCCCTAAATCGGGTCAGCTCGAGTGTCACTCGAGTCAGAAGAAGAAAAGAGAATCGATGGCTTTTATTTTAGAAGAAATATAGAATTTGCTAGGTATCACCCAATTAAGAAGCCAACACACCTCTTCCTCTCTCTTCTAATTATGTGCCACACCCTAAGAAAGCCAGCTATTAAGTTGTTTCCAAAAGAATCAATTTAAAAATTTACTTTTAAAGCCTCACGACCAGCACCGATGTTCTATTCTTGCTGGTCAAGCTGGCTCGGTGCTAAATCGGATTAGCTCGAGTGTCACTCGGGTCAGCTCGATTGTCAGGCGGGTCAGCTCTCTTAGGAAAAATAGAAAACTCACTCTATAGCTTGAGACTCGGGCCAGCTTGATTTCAATTTGGATCGGCTTGAATTTCAAGATTTCTGAAATTAAGTCTTCAGACTCTATTCACAGCTTTACTCAATTCTCAACTTATTTAAAGTTAATGTCCTCATTTATTTTACTCTTCATTAACTTTAAAACATAAATATAAATAAGGAATACCCCCTACCTAGAACCAATAAAAATATCAAAAAAGTCAAAATCCTTAAGAATAAGAAACTAAAATTTAGGTTCTAATTCAAATTATCCAAACTCGAAACTTTTATAACTTTCTTACTTCTGAACGAATAGATTAAAGGATCTTCAAACTTTATTAAAAATCATTTTGTGACTCACTAATATTTAAGGATCAATTACCAGTACTTTTTATTCTAAGAAAATACATATTTCATATACCTTCCCATACGGATGCTAGCTTTCAGACTTAGAAAATTTTTAGGACTCGCAATGGTAGATAGTCACAATTTATGCTTCAAAATCATTACACCCACTAATATTACTAATATCTTTCAAGATATCAACACCATACATACTTGAATAAAAATTTTTTAATTCTCTATTTTTTTGGTCCAGAATGTTACATTTCTTCCTCCTTAAAACAAATTTCATCCTCGAAATTTGCACTTTCTACTTCAAGTTCTCTTCGAATTTTAAATCATCTCGATTATCTTAACATTTATTCTTTCGAATTCTAAAGCATCCCTTGTCTAACATAACATATTTACAAGCCTTACCTACATATCTTATTTTCTTTTTACCATAATACCATGACCTTCATTTCAAAGAATAATTATTTGATTCATACATATTCCATATCCATATTGTTATTTAAATATTTAATACTTCAATTACATCTATAATCTGCAATCAATATCTTAAATTAATCGTTGCCACACAATCATTCATAACAACATAATAATTCATTTAATAATACTCACATTGTCAATGTTCACACTATCTTAACATCTGAATTCATCTTGACTTCTTTTAACTTGAAACTTTTCTGAAACTTTTAATGCATCATAATCCTTAACAATTATCATCTAGCTCTTTATTCATCGCTATTCATTAAACCATATCAGCACATACTTCATAAAGAATGCAATGCTTTGCTCAAATAAGAAATATAAGAATGCACATACTTCACTCATTTCAGAGGCTGTCAATATTGTAAACATACTCATTCAACTCATGCTCATTAATCAACTACTCAATTAATCAAGATATAGAGTTACTTTGCAATTCATAATAGCATAAGAAATTCCATTTCAATTAACTTTTGATTGAATCCTCATCCTCCAACTTAAATAAATAAATTTAAATTAAAATATTTAAGTCATACCTATCTTTCACCTTAAGGAAACTCACATCACCTGTTGTCCTTCTTACTTTGACCTATCTTGATCATTAGGACTAGTCCTCATTTTACTTGCTTGCACATCAGTTAGTGAAACATTAGACTCTGCTAAAAAACTTTTAGTTGAAGCTTTAATTGGACAATTCCTTTTCTGATGATCCATCTGTCCACACTGGAAACATCCTCTAAACCCCATTTTACATTCTCCCAAGTGAAACTTTCTATAATTAGTACACTGAGGAATCTGATTTAATGGTATGGCAACCAGACTAGCACTCTTATTAAGATTACTCTGAGATTTCAATACTCTAGAATTTTTAACTCTCTTATAACTTCTTTCAATATCTGCATCTTGAGATTGAAAATTACAAACAGAAGCCATTGCAGTAGTAACTGCTTGAGTAATTATACCTATAACTTCCTACAATCCAATAGTAGGTACTTGCACTTGAAATAAAGGTATAGATACTGGGGTACTATATGCAGGCTCAGGAACATCCAATCAAGAAGCCAATACACCTCTTCCTCTCTCTTCTAACTATGTGCCATACTCTAAGGAAGTCAGCTGCTAAGTTATTTCCAAAAGAATCAATTTAAAAACCCACTTTTAAAGCCTCATGACCAGTATTGCTCTTCTATTCCCGCTGATCGAGTTGGCTCAACCTCAAATTGGGTTAGCTCAAGTGTTACTCGGATCAGCTCGATTGTCAAATGGGTCAGCTCTCTCAGAAAAAATAGAAAATTCACTCTATAGCCTGAGACTCGGGTTGACTCAATTTCAATTCAGATCAGCTCAAATTTTAGGATTTTAGAAATTAACTCTTCAGACTCTGATCATAGCTTTACTCATTTCTCAGCCTATTTACATTTTTTTTTTAAGTTAATGTAACTGGAACCAATAAAAATATCAAAAAAATCAAAATCCTTAAGAATAAGAAACTAAAATTTAGGTTCTAGTTCAAATTATCCAAACTCGAAACTTCTATCACTTTCTTGCTTCTGAACAAATAGGTTAAAGGATCTCCAAACTTCATTAAAAATTATTTTATGGCTCATTAACGTCTAAGGATCAATTACCATAACTTTTTATTCTAAGAAAATACATATTTCATATACCTTTCTATATGGGTGCTTGCTTTCAGACTTAGAAAATTTTTAGGACTCGCAATGGCAGACAGTTATAACTTATGCTTCAAAACTATTACACCCACTAATATTACTTTGAATATCTTTCAAAATATCAATACCATACATACTTGAATAAAAATCTTTTAATTCTCTATTTTTCTAGTTCAAGATGTTACATTCTTCTCCGACCGGCCCTGCCACCTCCCTCACCTCCTCCTTCCTCAATCGGCCCTGTCTCCTCCTTGTTCCCAGTCGAATCTGCCACCTCCTCTACCTCCTCCTTCCTCGGTTGGCCTTGCCGCCAGCCCCACCACCTCCCCCGCCTCCCCCTTCTTCCCTGACCGGCTCGGCTACCAACCCCACCTCCTCTCTCTCTCTCTCCTCTCTTCCCTTGACCCGACCCACTCCTCCCTACTCTCTCTCTTTCTCTTTCTCTTTCTCTCTCTTCCCTCTTTCTCTCTATCTATCACTCTTTCTTTCCTCTTTCTCTCTCTCTCTTCTCTCTCTCTTTGTCAGTCTCTATATCTCACTATCTCTATGTCTCTTTAGTCGGCTACCTCTAGCGCCGCCATCTCTCTCTAGCACTACTATCGACGACCCTTGGAGCTTTGTGTGATACCCTCTCTGTAGCCATAGGTATGTTTTTTTAAAAAATTTTATAGTAAATTTATTAATTAATATTTATAATAATATTTATAATAAGTCTTATAAATATTATAATTATCCATCGATCGTGGGTCATACCGATGGGTAAGAGAACTCCTGTCGGTTGGTCCTGGACTATGCCGGCAGATTCTAGACTGGGCAATATCGATAGATTCTGGGCTAGACTATGTTGACGGCCTTAGGTCGTATCGTGTCGGCGGCCATGGATGGCCTTGGGCCATGTCGGCCAGTAAGAAAACTCTCGTCAGTGAGTTCTGCGCTGTGCCGACAGTCATGAGCTGTACCTACCGCTAAGAGAACTCTCACCCCCGCTGGCAGATTCTGGGCCGTGCCCATGGCCATGGGCTGTGCCGGCCATTAGAGAACCCTTACCCCGTAGGTAGGTTCTGGACCGTGTCGGCCACTAAGAGAACCTCCACCAGTTGATTTTAGGCCATGTCGGCAGCCTTGCGCTATGTCGTAGACAGCCCTGGACCATGTTGGTGGTCGTGGATGACCCTGGGCCATGTCGGCCGATAAGAAAACCCCCATCGATAGGTTTTGGGCCATGTCGGTGGGTGATAATTTATATTTATATCTTGTTACTTTTATTTATTGCATTGCATAATGATAGACCCATCAATTGATTAGTGTACATAATCTCCGACATCCGTATATTTATATATTTTTATATGGATAGAAAAATTATGTACAATAATCAATTGATTATTCAATTTGGATAGTTTGAAAATTATAAATAATTCTATAGATAATCACAATAATCAAACGGTATGCTAAGGATTTCAAATGAAACTTATAAGAAAGTTACAAACCTTAACATTGATTTTCAATGCAACATTTTCTAAATAATGCTTGTTTCCCCTACTAGATACGCGCTTTGGTAAGCAGCATTGCTATACAATGCCAAGCTCGGTATCACATACCCACTTGATTTTTTTTATTAATAGAGCATGATATAAAAGTATCATAAGATTTAAATAGACTCTAGTTAGTTAGAGTTTATTTATTGATGCTCTACTAATATTATTGTTCAATATATTATATTGGTTAATGTTCATTAATATTGCAGATCACGATGGCACCGAAATGCCATCTAGCTTTCACCCCTGCTCCTCAGTAGGCTATACGAAGCTCCGCATCTAAGTCGCAGGTAGAGCATACTTCATTCACCTCCACATCGACTACCTAGGGACCACCAGCATCTACTCCTAATTAGCATCTACTTCTCCATTGGCATTTGACCCTCCACCATCAGCCACATCTCTGACTCATGCTCCATCCATCGATAGGTCTTCATTGGCATCTGTCGCACAATCCCATAGCTAGTGAGTGTACATTTTTATTATGTCATTTATTTATTTATATAGTTATTATACACTCTTATGTATTTGCATAATGTATTTTTATTATAGATGCATTATCTAGTAGGATATTTTATAATTCTACATGCATGCCATATGTATGAAACTACTAGCATCAGATGATGGTGAAGTATGATATGGAGAAGAGGCCAATAGGAGAGACCGTGCAGGAGATGCATTCTTCTTTTAGAGTGCTTGTTAGGCAGTCCAATATCATTTAAGTACCGCCCATAGACTGACGATTGATGAATGCTGGTGTCAAGGATCGGATGTGGGAGGAGATATGGGTAAGTATATCTTAATTATATTGATACATTTGATATGTTTATACTATGTTTGATTAAAATAATTTTGTAACTGACTTCTGATAACTTTGTGCAAATGAGGTATGACTTTTTAGATCATGAGAGAGCTCGAGATGCCTCACTTAAAAAGATTGAAGAGTTGTACTAGGGTTACAAGGTCAAACTCCATAGAGGATGGTTCGAGCACCGATGAGATACTTTAGAGGAGCTTATTTCTTAGATACAGGACTGTCTTCCGAGTTAGTGGGAGAGGATGGTTAGGCATTGGAGGAGCCAGAAGTTTCAGATTTAGGAGATGGTTAGGCATTAGAGGAGCCAGAAGTTTCAGATTTAATTTCTAACTTTTAAATTTTTTAATATACTTAAAATTATATTTAAATATTTTTTAAATATTTATTATTTATTTAAATATTTTTAGGTTACCTCCCAATAGAACTGAAAGAACCGAGCAGCTAAGGAGTACACGCATACTCTCGACCGTGAGTCTATGGCCAGTCGTGTGCATAGAGAGGTGATGAATTCTGAATCTTAGTTTATAAATTAAATTGATTTCTTTTTTGCATGTTTCTAATAAACTAATCCATTGTTATAGCTGATGAGGGGGTGATGCCCATCCATAGCGCCATCTTCTGATCTAGTTGTACAAACAAGAAAGGCATGCCAATGAACACTGTGATCGAAAATTTTTTTGTAAATAATAAATAGGATATTAGTATGATTAGTATTATAATATGTCTTATGATGTTTTATTTAAATTTGCAATTACAGAAGCAGTTAGATGCGTTCGCGAGCGAGGGCCCGAATAGCTTTGGCCCTCATGACCATCTATCTCAGGTCTTGGGGCCTGAGCACTCTGGAAGGATCCGATACAGGCCCGAACATACGCTGACGAGCTACTGGTTTGAAACGAGCATCTCTTCACATGCTTCTGGTGTCATCAGTTAAGAGCAGCTTGAGGAGACGTTGGTGCACACAGCTTAGGCTAGGGAGCAGGCTGCTCAGCTACAGAGCATCGTGACCGCTATGGTGACGAAGCTCAGCACATATTTTAGAGCTGACTTTATGGGTCTTAAGAATATGTTGGTCTGCATTTTAGCTCCAGCCCCTCCAACTCTAGCTCTAGCTTGTGCTCATCTCCTCCTGGTGACGATGACTTAGATATAGATTTAGTAGACTTTTGATGATTTTTTTAAAAATATATTATAATAAATTTTATTCAGTAATAAAATTTAAGCATTTCATAAATATTTTTATATTTATAATATTTTCTTATATTATATATTGAACTGCATTTATTAGGTAAAAAAATAAAAATAAAAAAAAATATTTTTTTTATTATTCAAAATATACAGCAGCGGTTGCAAAATCGCTATTGTGGGCATGCCAATTGCTATCGTAGATCACGTGCCAACCGCTGCCATAACCTATGGTAGCGATTACAAAAGCGTTGTATTAAACCTATGGCAACAGTTCATAAACCGTTGCCATAGGTTGTCTATGGCAGTGGTTACATAACCACTGCCATAGGTGACCTATGGCAGTGATTTATCAAATTATTGCTATAGATGATCTATGGCAGCGATTACTATAACCGCTACAAAAATCGCTGCCATAGACCAACGGCGATGGCTACAATGCCGCTGCCATAGGTTGTTTATGGCAGTGGTTACGTAACCACTGCCATAGATGATCTATGGCAATGATTACTATAATTATTATAAAAATTACTGTCATAAATTTATGATGATGATCATAATGGTAGCAGTTAGTTAACTACTGCTGTAGACCATGGCATTCTTTATTGTAGTAGTGAAAGGTCCCTGCATTTGGTACTTGGCCAGCAAGATCATTATAGGGGAGATTCCGAAGCTGCAAATGCTGACAACCCTCGAAAGATTGTGGAATGGACCCGGACAAGTTATTGCAAGAGAGATCTAGCATTGTGATACTGTTCGAAGAGCTCAAAGAAGAAGGAATGGCCCCCTGAAAATGGTTTCCTTGCATATAAAGGTACTGCAAGACCTGACATTCTGTGAGTGCGCCAGGAATCTCTCCCGACAAATTGTTCTCAGAAACATCCAATGTTAGAAGATTGTTCAGTCTGCCAATTTCTGATGGCAGGGGCCCAATCAGTGAGTCGTGTGACAAGTTAAGGTAATTTGTCAGGGAAGCAAGGTTTGTTATTTCCTTGGGAAAGGTGCCATAAAGCTTGTTGTGTGAGAGATCCAAGAGTACCAACTTTTGCAGCTTCCGAAAACTTGAGAAGGGGAAGAAAACTCTGGTGAATTCTTTGTCCAAGCTCTTACCTTTGGTGTGGATCCAAGGAAGAGTAGAAGAGCTCTAAGTAGAGTTGGAAGGACGTTGAAATCCCCTCAAAGCCAGATTCCATCAGGCAAAGTCAAGGAGTAATTAGGAGTCTTCTTTCCATTTTTTCCCTCTTTTTGGATCGGTTTTTGATGTTTAGGCTGGTCAAATGGACCAGCTTCCTATCAGCCTAATTGAGCTGGGCTAACACACTTTCTCCCCTTAAAAAGAAATTTTGTCCATGAATTTTCTTACCCGGGATTTTAAAGAGTTGGGGAATATCAAGAGTAACACTTCTTCAATCAAATTTACTATTTCTCATCATTTATAAAATAATTTAGTTCACCATGCTTTCGCTACGTGACTCTGATTTAAGTGCATCAATACATTTATGTTAAGTTTAGATTTCTTAGTTATACCACAATCAATATAAATTATCATCCTAATATCGATTCCTAGTATCTTCTCACTTGTACTCACCTTTGATTGATTCTATGGCTTATGATTCATCTACTTATGCTCTGATACAATCATAATTGTCACATCCCAAACTTGAGATCATGAGCTAGAGGTCGTAACATTCATTGCATACTCATAAGAAACTCTTCCTATAAATATACGAGACATCATATTACGATATTGTAAAGCAATTATGGAATAAATAATTAATAAATAAGTTTAAAGTTTAAACAACTGAAATCTAAACTTTAATATATCATAAAATCCAACGACATCAAAAAAAGATCAATATCAAACCTCAGTAAAATTTTCAATCTAAATAAAAATATCAAACTTCTGATTTTAATCACTCTCCTAAATATATTCTCATGCTATTTTTAGTTCTTAAAATCTATGAAAAATAGTAAGATATGGAATAATGAGCTAGATGGCCTGGTAAGCAATAAACACTTTATCTAGATAAATCTAGCAGTAGAAATATATTAAAAAAATATGTAAGGCACATCAATTAAGAGTTAAATCAAAATATACAATATTCATCAAAATAATATACATGAGAATCTATTTCTTTAAAATTTATAATTTATTTATAAATCAATTTATTTTAAAATATCTAGTTCATCTTGACGGTTATGAACTATAACCATACTTCTATCCTATGGTCGAACTTGATTATTAGCTCAAAATAGTCAAAGTATCAATATATAATTCTTACTAGTAGGATATTGATATATCAATATATAATCTTCACTAGTAAAGTGTCGATATGCCAACATATAAAAATCACAAACATAAAAAAAAAATGCTTAAAAAAAATTCAGCTTCTTATTTCTTTTGCAACCTGCACAAGCATAGAAAGGGAAAAGAATAATTCATTTGTAATATTTTCCACACAAGCACCAAAAATTAAAATAAACTAGATTTTTTGGTGGCCCTCTTTGGAAAGGAAATAAAACCATCCAAGAGAAATGTAAGCACAAAAAATTCAAAAAAAATTTAGAATAAATCAAAAGTAAAGTATTGAAATGTCAACTATTCTTAATTATTTTTGCAAGTATTGTAAAACAAAATTGCACTTATTTTCTTCCACTCCAAAAAATATTTCAATAGACAAAAAGAAAAAAAAATATTTTTGGGAAAATTAAATTCATTTTTATTTGAACTCTTCAAATAAAATATTCAAAAAGAAATATGCACACAAAAAATATTCATGCACGATAGATGAAAAAAAAATCATTTTTAGTGAGAGTATTGGAAAAGGAAGAAATTTCATTCAATATATATATGTACGCATTAAACAAATCCATTCCAAGAAAAGGAAAAAGTAATTTGTCCATAATATTTTCTAAATTAGATTTTTAGTGAGATTCTATTTAAAAGAAAAAATATTTTGTTCAAAAATAAAATTTCTGCATGCATAAAAAAATTGCACTCACAAAATAAATTGTTCAAAAAATCTTTGCTTGTCATTTCTTTTAAGAACTCCATATGCACATAAAAAGGAAAATATAATTCATATGTACAATTTTCTCCATGAGCAATAAATAAATAAATAAATAAGATTTTTAGTGGAACTCTTTAAAATGACTAAAAATGAAATATATGCACAAAAGAAATAAAAAATATTGAGGAAGATTAGAAAGAATATGCTAAAAACAAGGATTCTTCTTAATTATTTTGGATGTCATATAAAAAAAAAAAATTTGCGCATGTTTCCTTCCACTAAAAAAGTTTGCTTCCTAATAAATTTAGGATGTCTATACACAAAGAAAAGGAAGAAATATTTTGTGAACTTCATGCACCAAAAGGAAAAAAATCATTTTTATTGAGACTCTTCGGAGAGGGGAAACAATTGTTCAAAAATAAACATATGTATCAAAAATTTTCATGCACAAAAAAGGAAAAATGATTCTTTTGAACTCTTCAAAAGGAAAATATCCTATCAAAGCACTATAAAAATTTCAAGCAAAAAAATGAAAAAAATATTTCATTTATTACATTTTCAAAATTTTATTTTTTATGGGACTCTTCAAAAAAGGAAAAAAGATCGTTCAAAAAGAAAAATTCTCCATGCACCAAAAAAAGTCGCGCACACAAATTTTGCTTCATAATTCTTTTGGGAACTCCACAAGCATGAAAAAAAAGAATTTATTCATAATATTCTTTCCACGAGCATAAAGATATCGAAATAAACTAGATCTTTAATAGGATTAAACAAAGAGGAAAATAATCATTTGAAAAGAAATGTATGCATAAAAAAAATTCCACACATAAAATAGGAAAGGAAAAAATTTTTGCTACTTATTTCTTTGGAAACACCATATGCACAAAAGAGGAAACAAAAATTTGATCATCATATTTTCTTCACTAGAGTAAGAAATTTGAAATAAATTAGATTTTTAATAGGACTTAGAAAAATATTTAAAATAGAAATGTTCAAAAAAGAAAAAAAATTCTCCACAAGCACAAAAATTTTTAAATATAGATTTTAGTGGGACTCTTCCGTATGTAAAAAATATTTCATTCAAATAAGAAAATTCTACATGTACAAGAAAAATTCTTTCATTCCGCTCTCAGTTCTTTTCACACATTAAAAAAAAAAAAGAAATCATCCACAATATTTTCTCCTCATGTAAATTAGATTTCTAGTAGGACTCTTCAAAAAGGAAGAAAAATTATTTAGAATTGAACATTCAAAAATGAAAAAGATACCAATTGTAGGAAGCAATGTAAAAAAAAGGAAAGTTACACGCCAAATTAAATTGTGGAAAAAATAATTTGTTCCTAATAAAGAACAGGAATATGCTATTCCCAAGTCATGTAAACAAAAAAGGGCAAGTCAAAAAAATTCCTTATTTTATTTCTTTTGGGAACTTCAAAAGAAAAAAAATGTTGCTATTTATTTCTTTTTCTTTTTTTTTTTTGATACAGACGGACAGTCACACCAGTCTGGTGCAAGAGCAGCCCAAAAGATCAAGATACACAAAATTCCGTAGACCACCCACAAAAAACTTCAAACTTGAATTTAGGGTCACAGTGATCGAAAGTAGTAGGAGATCAAAGAAAAAAAAGAAAAATTATCTCTATTTCTTTAGGTAATTGAAGTGCCAATCCATGCCAATAGCGATTGAAGTGATTAATCTTCTATTTATTTATTTTATTTTTGAAGTTCTTATTATTGTTTTTGTTACATAAAATTATATTTCTATTTTCATTATCACACTAAGCATCATGCGAGCATTATTTTTATTTTTCTTAAAATGGATACCGATATATATATATATATAAGTCGGATAGTTAAACTTTGTAACATAAAATCAAATATATCATCGAATGAAAAGTAAATTAAGCTATCAACATACTAATAAAGTCGTTTATTTCTCTTAAAAGTTCATAATTGCTATATAAGATTAAATAGACAAGAATATTGATTTGATGCAAAAATTTATATTCGTATTTATTTTAAATGGATTTAGATGCATATTGAATATTGCAAATACAAATATAGGAGATAAATTAAGTAATATTATCATTTTTTTCTTAAAAGTTTATACATGATTAAACTGAATTGCTAAAAGCATCGAGATATTTGGATATAGATCAAATAATTATCTATCTATATATATGCCGTTCTTTCTCTGACGTACATGGAAATGGATATGTATATTAGTCGGGTGTCCAAATATATATGCATATTCTACTATGTTCCAATATGGGAGCAGATCCAAATGGATATTATTCAATCTAACTTTACCCCTAATCAACTAGGGTTGTATTTGGCTTAAATAAGATTAAACTTGAATTGAGCTAAAAATAATGATAAAGAAATCAAGTTTGACCTGACCCAAGTTCAATCAAGCTTCACTCTAATACACTGGTACTTCCAACATATTAAAGCCTTTAGTTTCCTATTAAGGAATGAAAGATATCCATGAGAAACATCCGGTCCATGAGAAGCATATTTAAGTTGATAAGTCGCTCAATCTCTACAGGAATATTTCTGCATGTTGTTAGACGGATTCAACATTTTTAGATCGTTGCAGTTGGCTAAGGATATTGGAAATTCAATAGTTTAACAAATATGGATCCCACATCTTAATTAAGAGATCGAAAATGAGTACCTTTTTTCATCTTTTCTCCTAGTTTTCGGCTGGTAGACTGGTACCTAGGTCAACAATGAGGTACTAACCAATCTCCACAATCTCAAGCCTTGAACCAACACTCAGCAACAAATTGGGGTAAAGATGTAAAACCCTCATAAAATTTATAAATATTTTAAAATTTTCAATTGTCATTTTTGGACCAGATTGGGTTGAGTTGAGCTCGCATTTGGGTTTTGCATTGTTAGTTGGGCTCGGACCTCCTGCCTCTTAATTATTTCTTTCCTTATTGGCTAACTTTATTGGATCGTTAGTAGCCAGTAATTTTGATTCTATTTTGCTTATCCATTATTGGATCTTAACGTGCCTGATAGCTTTAGTTAATTTTTCTGACTAGCTCTTTATGATTGTTTATAGCTATCGTATCGACGTTAATGGTTTTGATCATTGGATGCTTTTATCCTGTCATATAATCAGCCTTAATAGCCTTAGGAATTGGGATGTCTCTGCATAAGAGAGATCAGACCTTTCAAGATCTAACAAAATAATGTAAGTAGCCAAAGAGCGACACATCCAACACTATGTTAGCATTGTCCTTTTTTTTAATTTAATGTTCTTTTCTTGAACAGAAAGTTCGTACAATGCGAGCACCATCGGTACAGACCCGGTCCATCATATTTTGCAGAACCATGATTAAAGCTGATGCTTGTGGGAAAGACAATGCCACATATATATATATACCTCGTATCTTATGTTGTTTTTTTTCTATTTTCTATTATACAAATTTGCTGAAGCACACTTCAGCTAGGCTCATAAGCATACAGTATAGATTTATCCACATGGTGATAAATGCTGGTACATAATTTACAGAAGCAAGTATAGATTCTTGTACATATCTCGGTTCGTCCTGATGCACGCCATATAGTCTTGATCTGTCCTCATCTCTAGAGACCCGTAATTATGTGTTTTTCCTCACAATGACCGTTTACGGTTCATTAGTCCTGATACACGCCATATAATATTTCTCAAGAAGATGCATTATATTTGTTCAATTGAGATATTTTGTTGAATCTCTTAGAAGTGTCTCCCTAGCGGCGTACATTATTTTGATGGCGTCTCCCAACTTCATTCGTTGTTGTGGCAGTGTCTCGGTACACAAGAGACCAATTTGAATGATTGATTGCAAGCGATTCCAAGCTGCCTCGCTTGCAGTGACTGCACTTTGACAAGAGGGTGCATTTATTCCATTCTCCCCGTCCAAGAGTAGAGCCGGGTCCAGTATATCCATTACATGTGTAGGATGTGCCATCTTCACAAAAGTATGAAGGTCTAGACCATCTTTAAATGTGGCATCAGTGGGTCTTAGTCCAGTTAACATCTCCAGCAAAAGTATTCCATAACTGTACACATCCCCTTCGGTAGAGACTTTGCTGCCCATGCCATACTCTTACAGTTCACATGGAAATAAAAAATAATAGATCAGTTATTTCGATCGCATTGAAAGCAAATGGCAAGACTTGATTAGCTTTCTAAAAAATGAGATTTCTGTTTTCATAGTTATCCGAACATTAAAATGTTTTACATAATCAAATTCATCCATTATGATTAAAGGTTTCAAGTTCAATAATATTTTACGGATGTTATTACATAAGAATTGTTAGTTTATACATGAAATAAAGAAGAGTTGGTTGCAGAAATAGGCGTCATGGTGGTGATAATAATGTTTTAGTTCTAACATAGCAGTGTCAAAAGACAATCAATCTCAAAAAATAACGCAAATGTTCACATGGTTGAAACTAATCAATATAGCTCAAGCAAAATTAGCTTCGTACTTGCATGATGGTATTGTTCCAAAAACAAAACTCACAAACTACCAAACTGGGTATTTATACTTAATCCCCTTAATTCCCTTTCCGATGATGTGCTTCTATATCCTATTGACTCTAGTATATGATCAAAGTCTTTCTAAAATAGTTAATATACTTTAGCGTATGTACTTCATAAATCATCAAATTACTAAATTGTAACTTGGTCGGGTCGCATATTATACATCCGTATATGCAAACTGATTCAATATTTAAAAATATTTCAAGGCCTTTAACGAATATAGTATAATTCGAGAATAATGTGAGACAAAACATCATCAAAGAAAAAGATGATCACCTGGAGCAACATATCCAATGGATCCTTTTATTCCAATCGTGTGGCTTGCCACGGGAGAAGAATCCCCACAGGAAGGCCTCATCAAGAATTTTGCAAGTCCAAAGTCGCACACATGAGCAACCATATCCTTGTCGAGAAGAATATTGCTTGGCTTCAAATCACAATGAACAATTGGTGTGCCACTGTGGTGATGGAGATAGTCCAAAGCCGAAGCCACATCGATTGCTATATTCATTCTTTGAAGAAGGGTCAACCTATACGACACCTCCTCCCCATCCACTCTCGGGTGCAGCCATTCGTCTAAACTTCCATTCGGCATGAACTCGGTAACAAGAGCCAAGAAAACATCACCATCATGATCTAAACTAGAGCAGGCAGTCAAGATCTTAAGGAGGTTTCGATGCCGAATGCTTCTCAAGATTTTGCATTCAGTTTGGAAGATCTTTAAAGCCCATCGTTGATGATGATGATGATGATGATGATGGAGTACCTTAACAGCGACCTCCTTTGGCTCAAAATTCACCACTCCTTTATACACACAACCAAAACTTCCCTGACCAATTAGATTAGCCAAGGAGAACCCATCAGTTGCTCTGGCTAGCTCAGCAAATGTGGTCTTTTGATAATTGCCCTCTAAAGGGTTCGAGGGCAAAGATATCTTGCTCCTTGGCTTCGGTAGTTTAATGACACACAAGAACACGACAACTAGAGTTACGACAATTCCAGTTGTGATGATGACTGCTCTGAGTGCATGAGACTCGTGTGATTTCCTGAACTCTTGGTTGGGACACGTTTGCAAGTCCAACTCATGATTTTCTCCACATAGGTTACGGTTTCCAATGACGGACACCAAACTTGCATTCAAAAAGATCCCTGCATTTGGTACTCGACCATCGAGATTATTGTAGGAGAGATTCAGAAGCTGCAAATGCCGACAGCTCTCAAAAGATTCCGGAATGGACCCCGACAAGTTATTGCGAGAGAGATCTAGTACTGTGATACTATTTGAAGAGCTCAAAGAAGTTGGAATGCCCCCCTGAAAATGGTTGCCTTGCATGTAGAGGTACTGCAAGACCTGACATTCTGCGAGAGTGCCAGGAATCTCTCCTGACAAATTGTTCTCGGAAACATCCAATGTTCCAAGATTCTTCAGCTTGCCAACTTCTGATGGTAGGGGCCCGATCAATGAGTTGTGCGACAAGTTAAGGTAAAGTGACAGGGAAGCAAGCTCTGTTATTTCCTTAGGAAAGGAGCCATAAAGCTTGTTGCGTGAGAGATCCAAGAGTAGCAACTTTTGTAGCTTCCCAAAACTCCAGGGTATTTCTCCTTGCAGACTGTTTTGATTTAAATGTAGCTCAAGCAACTGTGATAGGTCACCGATGGAGGATGGAAGAGCTCCTGTAAATTGGTTCTCGTTTAAGTGCAGGATCTGAAGTTTCTGAAGCTTCCCAATAGTTGCAGGAATGGCACCTGTGCTAGTTGACATGAGTGCGTATACTGATGGTGACTTGCGAGCAAGCTTAATTGCACATAATAAACATGACTATGATTTAGTTCATGGGATGCACAACTTTATTGATGGATGTATCATGTCACTACATGATACAATGGTACATCATCAGTTTTTTGTTTATACGAGTAATAAAACATGTTGTTGCAATAAGTGAACCATGCAGTGCCTCATTTCTAGAATGAACGTTTGAATTTAGCAACCACTTGGATGGACTTGTTTTATGATCCAACTGAGTATGAATTTCATTTACTTGTTCCGTGATAGAGATTACTTAAAAGGAAAAAGAGATATATAAGTTGATTAAGGTTGTGTTTGTTATTATTTTTAATGTTTTTAATTTTTTTTAAAAAAAAGTTAAAGTTCTCTTTTTATTGTTTTAAATTTTTAGAAACTTAAATGTGTTTGGGTTGGTGACCTGTTTTTTAAAAGTATAAATATAAATTTGATGCGGTTAGGTAGTGGAATGGTGGTGTTTGCAATGGCATCGATGGTGGTAGTGGTAGTTATAGCTGTGGTAATGGTAAAGCAACAATAGTGATGACAACAATAGTAAAGTTTTTTTCAAAAAAAAATAATTCTTAAAATAAAAGATAAATTTCTCTTTCCGTCGCTTTAATTTTAGAAACTCGAATGTGTTTGGTATGGTTATCTATTTTTTAAAAATATAAATATAAACAAATCAAGCTAATATGCCGATATTTCCATCACATTGAAGTCATCGGTCTTTCTTAATTGTTATAGAGTTAATAATACCTGTGAGAAGCATCCGATCCAGGCCAAGCATATTTAAGTTGATATATCGTCCAATCTCTGCAGGAATATTTCCAGTTATCCGATTCCCTCCTAAGCATAGCCATGTCAATTGAGTGGATAGCTTGGCCATTGAGCTTGGCAGTACGCCTTCCAGCATGTTGTTTGATAGATCTAACATTTTCAGATTGCTACTGTTGGCTAAGGATGTCAGAAATTTCCAGTCTTCGCCATACTTAGCTTCCAGTAGATTATCGCAGAGGCTCACCCGAACTAGATTTCGTAGCATACCAATATTTTTGGGCACTGGACCACTAATTTTGTTGTGACAAAAAACCATTTGTTCAAGCTTAGAAGCATTTGGCAATGAAATGGGAATGGGACCTTCGAATTGGTTCATGAATGCTTGTAGGACCTGAAGTCTAGGGAGCAGGTTGCCCATGTTGGAGGGGAGCACCCCTGAAAGCTGGTTATTTCCAACATAGAAATTACAGAGGGAAGATAAGTTAAAAAAAGAGGTTGGGATTTCTCCCATCAAGCTATTGCTGCTTATAATGAAATGTTTTAAGCGGACAAGTCTTCCAAAAGTCGAGGGGATTTGTCCCCTTAGGTTGTCCTCCGACAAGTCGATGCGTACCAAAGATGAGAGATTCCCCAAGGAAGGAGGGATGACTCCCGTGAGATTGTTTCCAGCAAGGATGAGAACAGAAAGCTTGGAAAGGCTCCCAAGCTCTGCTAGGATTTCCCCTACCAGCCTGTTACCATCTAGTCTTAGGAGTAAAAGGTTGGAGCAATTGGCTAGGCTCGCGGGAATTGTGCCTCCAAGAGCATTCTCCATCAAATCAAGAAACTGGAGGTTGGACAGGCGACCAAGCTCTTGTGGGATATATCCCTGCAATTGGT
>QRFJ01004666.1:0-80000 GCA_006176705.1 Cocos nucifera | reverse complement strand
CATATCAAATGCATATATAATTAAGATATACTTATCCATATCTCCTTCCACACTCGATCCTTGACACCAGCATCTATCAATCACCAGTCTATGGGCAATACCGGAATAATGTCGAACCACCTCATAAGCACTCCAAAAAAGAAAGGCATCTCCCACACGGTCTTTCCTACTGGCCTCTCCTCTATATCATACTGCACCATCATCTGATGCTGGTGGTTCCACACATATGGCATGTGTGTGGGATCGCAAAATATCCTACTGGATAATGCATCTGCAATAAAAATCATTATGCAAATATATAAATATATAAATACTATATAAAAATAAATAAATAATATAATAAAAATATGAACTCAGATGCCTGTAGAGTAGATGCCGATGGTCTCTAAGCAACTGATGCAGAGGTAGATGGAGTATGCTCCAACTGCTCCTCAGATGCTGAGCTCTGTGTAATCCGCATTCTTTGCTATGCATTTTTTTTCTCCCGCATACTTAGAGTACCGTATTTTACTTTTATAACCTCCTTGTGTTTGTTGCATGCACAAAGAATAAATTTAGGTGTAATTGAATATTTTCTTCTAATTATTATGAAATAAATAGAACTAAGTGACTCATCTTATATATGGCTTAATGACATTATAGTTGAAGAGCATGTAGCGGTGCATCTTATCCTTTTTCTCAATGCTCAAATCAGTGAGGTGGTATGAAGTGAAAAGTCTACCTAGCTATGGAATGGACTCAAATGCAAGATCAATTGGCTCATACTAATCATCCTAATTTCTTATTGATTGATTATGACATGTCTTGAGCTTATTTAAGTATATGATATAAAAATTCATACACTCTTGACCCAAATAACCTTCTACTATGGATCCCTCCGAGCGATTCATATTTCTTACATAAGATTTCAGAGTTTAAATATTTCTCTCAATAGGATACATCTATCGACAGAACACTGAACCTCCAAGTATAACTTTTTCAGTAAGATGCTTGGTGAGATACATCATAATCATGAAAAATGATGGTGAAAATATTTTCTCCAGATCACATAATATAGTCACCGTCCTTATCTTCATTTTTTTCATATCTTTCTTAAGCAACCTCTTTGCACAAATATCTCTATAAAAGTTGTAAAGATGAATAACAATCATTCTGACATTTTTTGACAATACACGGCGAATAGCTATTGGGATCAATTCTTATATCAATACATGATAATCATGAGTCTTCAATCCTCCAAGTTTGACATCCTTACTATTCACATATTTTGATATGTTGCTTGAGTATCTATCTGGGACCTCTATGTTCTCCCACACGAAGAAATATGGACCGTTCAGAGGCATTCATAACATAGCATGCATGAGGGAGCCTCCACTATTCTCTCCCTGCCGGCTCTGGATGGAGTGATCTCCTAATACCCCATTTTTTTAAATCAAATCAAAAATTCAAGTCATCCTTAGTCTTATCTTTGATATTCAAGATTATTGCCAATAGGAGCTCACACACATTCTTTTCAATATGCATTGCATCTAAGCAGTAGCGCAATAAGTTTGTCTCTTAATATGGCAAATTAAAGAAGATGCTTTTTTTCTCCAATTAAAGTGTATGTCATCTTTTTTTGATCGACGCTTCCTCTTCTTACCACCAATCGAATCATCTTTTCTAAATTCAATATTGAAACCATCCAACTCTCTCAGTACTTTACTCTCAGACATCCGACTAAGTGCCTTACTTTCTTCAATAGTGCCATCGAAGGAGCGTGCATCCCTTCTATATAGATGGTTTTGATGGAGGAAACGTCGATACCCCATATAGCTAAAGCTCCTTCGATGTATCAACCTTTTAGACCGAGTATTTTTTTCATAAATCGGACATGCTAGCTCATCTTTTGTGCTCCAACCCGGCATTAGAGTATAGACTGAAAAGTCATTTATTATCCATAAAAGCACTGTGTGCATGGAGAATGACTCATTTAATAAAGCATCAAAAGTTGGAACACCTTGAATGCTCCATAACTATTTTAGCTCGACAATAAGAGACTGCAAATAGACATCAATGTCATTACCTACCTCTATCGATCCAGGGATGAGCACTATCATGAAAGCAAAGGATTTTTTCATACATCCATGATGGAAGGTTGTAAATATGAATAAATACTAGCCATACACTATGGGTAGTATTCATATACTTGAATGGATTGAAACCATCGCATGACAAGCCCAACCTCACATTATGTATCTCTTGTATGAAATCAAGATGTATTTCATTAAACTTCTGCCATGCCTCTCCATCGACTGGATGCCTCAATGCATCATCTTTTGTTCAATCCTCTTTATGCCATCTTATGTCCTTTGATATTCTTGCTGGCATAAACAACTTTTGTAGTCTCAAAATCAAAGAAAAGTGCTATATTAACTTTTGAAGTACACGAGTTGAGTGTCATTTTTATTCTCTTTCCATCTTGATACACTGCATCTCGTGCACTCATTTCGGTTGGCATCCTCCTCCTAGTAGAGCATGCAAATATTAGGACATGCATGTATCTTGGTATAAGTAAAGCCCAACTATTCAATGATCTTCGATGCCTCATAATTATTCTTCAGAATTTATACATTGTTCGAAAGAATATCTTCCAAAAGCTCTAATATGCAGTTCACTCCATTATTATTGAATCAATTGGAGCATTTCGTATGGTACAATCGGATTAAGAACTCAAGCTTCGTCATCTTTTCACATCCGAGATATAATGGAATATTAGCATCCTCCATTAACTTATGAATCTTCTCCACATCCTCACTGTTTGTCATTCCACTAACCATAGAATCAGGTATGGACGTGGATGCACCATCATTATGGTCTACAAATAAAAAAATATCACAAACCATTTATTCCACTCCCCTATCATATTGATCGCCTCCTTGCGGCCTGCCCTCACCATGTTGATCCCAACAAATTTTATAACCAGATTTGAAGTCATAAATAGTGAGATGATCATTTACATCTTGATGAGGTAGCCATGGCCCACCCATATACTTTTTATAAGGATATTGAATAAGTCCGTAGTCATCAAATTTTTCTATAGCAAAATAAAAAAAATTTTGAAGTCCAGTCTTATATTCTAACGAGAGCCTACTAAACTTCATCCACTCCTTATCTATTATAAAAATCGGTGATACTATAATTAAATCATGCATGCAACTTACAATATATACTAATGTATTATAAATAAATATGCATTATAAATAAAAAATGCATCATAAATAGGGATCAAAATAAATATTATATATGGAACTCACATTAAATATCATTTTTAGATATACAATAAATGCATCCAATCATCAACTAATAGCTAAAGATAGATCCTATTCTATTCAAAAATTGCATTAATTCTATAGGTTTATTACCACAATCAAACGATATGCAATAGGGATCGAATAAAATTTTGACAGTATTTTTTCTTAGTTCTTCCATATAGGGAGAACAAAAGAAAAATACTGTCTAAAATTTTATTCAAAATTCTTAGTATACTGTTTGATTACTAAAATTATCTATAGAATTATTTATAATTTTTAAACTATCTAAATTGGACAATCAATTGATCATTGTACATAATTCTTCCATCCATACCATTATATATAAATGTATAGATGCCGAAGATTATGTACATAAATCAATTGATGGGTCTATCGTTATGCAATGCAATAAACAAAAGCAGCAAGATATAAACATCTAAAAAATTCTTTCTAGAATCTTTTTCTTAGCTTATACTAAAATCAAGAAGTAAATATAATTATATGTGTATTAAGACACAAAACTATCAAGAAGCTTTGCGGGTTCTCGATATCATCCTAAGGCAGCATTCAACAAAGCAATAAGTTGATTTGTTTATGTTTTCATGATTCAAGGCTGAGAGTCATGGGATAAGTAAACAAGCAATAAGTAAATAATCTATCATCCTAGGGCCCAAGGCTGTCGGCACGTCATGGCCCAAGGCTGTCGACACGGCCCAGAACCCACCAGTGGGGGTGAAAGTTTTTTTAGCGGCCGACATAGCTCACGATCGTCGACAAAGCCTAGAACCCATCGGTGGAGATTTTCTTATCGACCAGTATGGCCCAAGGGCTATTCACGATCGTCGATACAGCATGGTCCAAGATCATCTACGACCATCGATACGGCATGGCCTAGCCCAAAATCCACCGACATGGTCTAGAATAAGTCGATAATAGTTCTCTTATCCATCGGCATGATCCACGACTGCCGACATGGCCCAAAATCCCCAATGGGATTTTCTTATCAATCAACATGGCCCAAGGGCCATCCACGGTCGTCGACATGACATGATCCAGGATCGTCCATGACCATCAACACGGCATAGCTCGATCCAAAATCCACCGACATGGTTCGAAACCAGCCAATAAGAGTTCTCTTATCCATTGGCACGACCCACCATTGATGGATAATTATAATTTTTATAATAAATATTTATAATATTTATTATAAAAATTATAATTAAATATTATTATAAATACTATAAATGATAAATAAATAATATTATAAATTTTAAAAAAATTATATCTATGACTATAAAGAGGGATCCCACAGAGAGTTCTGAGGATCGCCGACAGCGGTGCTAGAGATCACCTGCGAAACGATCGAGAGAGACGATGAGTTAGAAAGAGAAGAGAGAGAAAAAAGAGAGAGAGAGAGAGAGAGGGAAGAGAGAGATATAGCAGGAAGGGATGGTTGGGCCGAGGGAAGAGAGGAGATGGCAGAGCCGGCGATCAAGCCGACTGGGAAAGAAGGGGGAGGAGGGGGGCTCGGGCCAAGGGAAGAGAGGAGAGAGAGAGTAGGAAGGGGTCGGGGTTGGAGGTTGGGCTAAAGGAAGAGAGGAGAGAAAGAGAGGTGGTAGAGCTGATGACCGAGCCAGTCGGGGAAGGAGGAGGAGGGGGGTGGTGCAGTGACGGGGAGGCTAGGGGGTGGGCTGGGCGAAGCTAGAGGGGGGGCAGGGGGGGGTGCGGGCAGCAGGGGGGTTGCAGGCGACAGCCCAGCGGAGGACCACGGGCCTAGGTCGGGGAAGAAGGGGAAGAAAAGGGAGGAGGAAGAGGTGGCGGCGCCGGTCGGGGAAGAAGAGATGGCATGGGAGGAGGCGGCACCAGCTGGGGAGCCAATAGGAGGCAGAGGAGGAGGTGACGTCGATCGGAGAGCCAATAGGAGGCAGAGGATAAGGCGGCACCGATCGAAGAAGGAAAGGGATGAGTGAGGTCTCACCGATGGTGGAGAGGAGGGAGGGAGAGAGAGAGAGCAATCGATGGAGAGGGAAAATAATTTGGGGGCGGAAGTTGGAAATAACCTAACCTATGATAGCGATTTTCGAACCGCTACCATCGATCTATAGCAATGGTTATAAAATCGCTGCTATAAATCTATGATAGTAGTGTTCAGTAATCACTGCCATAGATTGAAAATCTTTTTTTCATATTTTTGCTCTAAAGATTATATAATTTTAAACTTTAATATCCATCTTCACCATTCATTATCTAAATAATTATCATTAGAGTGTTGTCACAAAAGGTCGCCTCGATTCGATGGCTATAGCTTCATCGATCAGAAATATTTGATTTCGATGATCACGAATGATAATGCGATGATATGATAGATAGAGACCTCTGATGGATCCAAAAATTTGCAACAATAATCTTGATGATATTTGTAGCATACTATCAAAGTTTCACATCAATCGGATATCATTATCATGGTCAATTTAGTGTGGAGTTATTTCGACCGTTAAATGAGAAACAAGTGATCAAAAGATCAGACGACGTCCACCCATAAGATAATTTTTTAGATAAATAATCTTGACTATTATTTTAATAATTTTTATGATGGTGATCATAAAATTTAAATCATGGATCTAAGAACAATCTAAAACTATATGTCGCTTGACACCCATTCTTAAACTCCATTAGTAATTATGCTTATGCTTTTACAAGATTTACTTAACGTGAATGATTCTTATAAAAATTATTTAAATTTTATAATCACCACTATAAAAATTATTAAAATAGTATCTAAGATTATTTATCTAAAAAATTATCTCATAATCGAACACCGTGTGGTCCTTTGATCACTCATTTTTCATTTAATAGTCGAAATCATCCCAGTGCTAGATTGACCATGATAACGATATCCGATTGAAGTAAAACTTTCGATAAGTATGCTACAAACATCATCGAGATCATCAGTTGCAAGTTTTTGGATTACATCGATGGTCTTTCCATCTATCAGATCATCGCTCATCATTTATGATCGTCAAAATTAATTTTTTCTAATCGATAAAGCTAGGACCATCAGATCGAGGTGATCTTTTATGACGATATTCTAATGATAATTATTTAGATAATGAATGATGAAGATGGATATTAAATTTTAAAATTATATAATATTTAGAATAAAATATAAAAAAAAGATATCACAGTAGTTATGACTAATCATTGCAATAGGTTGAGCCTACAATAGCAGTTACAAAAAGCTGCCGCCATAGTTTAATCTACAATAGTGGTTAATCCTAATCGCTGCCATAAGTCCAACTTATGCCAGCAGTTACATAGGTCGGATCTATGATAGCGGTTAGACATAATCGCTACCATAGGTTGGACCTATGACAGCGGTTAGGGTTAACCGCTGCTGTAGACTCTATTGTAGATATTTCAAAAACTACTGTCATAGTATGTATTATCGTAGCCCTTTTCTGTAGTAGTGAGGGTTGCATCTTTCACACGAAAAGACTTAACTTCTTTCATGTGAATCCATCATTCAATTGGGCAACAGTCACTTCAAGATCCATGAAAGTAGTTGGATGGAGTTTGAGGTGTTTTGAGAGCTATACAGAGCATGATCTACTAGTCGACTTTGTGATCAACCATTCTTTTGCACGAAAGATACAACCTAAACCCCATTGGCTATAAGCTCTAGCTTAAAGCCAAGGCTCACACCCTTCTTGTGAGTTGCTCACTGAGCAAGCATTGGTTTAAATATGTCAAGAAAAACTTCTTGAATTCTTCCACATTAAGTCCATAATGAAGTCTAGGATGACGAATGGAATCCAATGAGCCCAAAAACATCCAAATCAGAGACCAAATGGCTAAGATATGCATGAGAAAGCATGTAAAGCATCGAACATGAAGCTGAAGTGGGGCCCATAATCGATAGGCCCATAGGTGGAGTAACCCAGGCGCGCAGGCCTACGGGGCCAGCACAGGCGCGCACGTGCACCCGGGCCAGCCACGGGCAGGCCAGCCTAGGCATCGTGGGCCACCCATGCCTAGCATGCAGGCAGACCTAGCGCACAAGCGCACGGCTAGCGCCACGCATGGGTAGGTGCCATGCACGGACGGGCGCACGGCCTAGCGCCACATGCGGCCCAAGCCCAAGTGGCCCCACGTAGGGGCAGCATCTGGATTTTTCATGGTCCATGCACCAGAAAGCATGGACCAGGCTCTTTTGCGATGTATAGATTTTTTAACGCAGGTTTGCAGAATCTAGCAGTCATAGAGGACTGCAGTTGCGATCTGACAGCTAGAAGTGTTGTTTTGACTTTGAATCAGATTAGATTCCGATCTGGACATGGACAGAGGCCTTTAAAAGGCCTAGAGCAGTTTGAGACTTGACAGGGTGTTTGGCTATGGCAATTTGATAGATCTGAGATGTGCAAATTTAGAGCAGATCAGAGATCACCAGCAGACAGCAAGAGCAAAAACTTCGGACAGACAGCTAGATAGGAGACTGTAGTCATTTTAGGGGATCTCTCTAAGAGAGAGTTTGGTAAGGTAACTTTTTGTTGAGAGAATTGTATACGTGAGTTGAGAGTGGATAATCTCCTTTTGTACCTCTTTCTTTTTCATAGTAAAATTTTGCATACCCCATGGAGGAGAGCCTTTGGACTGATGCACGTACTTGGTTGTGTTCTTCTTTATTTTTTTCTTTCATTCTGCCATAATATTATGGTACAAGATCCTCATTAAGCGGTATCAGATTGCATTGATATCTCAACAGATTGGTATCAAAGCCAGACGGTATCGGAGTACAGATTGCATAGTGGTAATATAGATTAAAGAATATGGAGAAGATAAGTACAATCAAGATGGAGATCAATAGATTTGATTAGAAGGATAATTTTTTCTTATGGCAAGCAAGAATAAAGGATGTCCTCATTTAACATGAGTTGATCGATGCTCTCTTGTACGATGAGATGCCAGCCACCATGGAGATGAAGGATTGGAAGCGAATCCAGATGCAGGCGGTGAATACGATCTGCTTGTACCTAGTGGATGATGTTGTGATTCATATACTTGATGAGACTTCTCTGATGGTACTGTGGTCGAAGCTCGAGGAGTTATACATGACGAAGTCACTCACCAACACTCTATTTCTTTGTAGACAGTTCTACCAGCTAAGGATGAATGAAGGCTAAAGCATATAGGAGCATCTATCCAACTTTCAGAAGATCCTCACCGACCTCCTCAGCGTTGGAAAAAAAGTTAAGGAGAAGACCAGAATGTTGGTCTTGCTATCATCGCTTCCGCCCTCTTTTGAGTCTTTGGTGACTGCTCTTCTTGTAAGTAAGAGCACTATTAAGATGGAAGAGGTGACTTTTGCACTACTCCAGAATGAGATTCTCAAACTGAAGAATCGAGCCTCGAGTTCAGGTGATAACTCGGCACTGATGGTGATTGAAGATGATGGCAGTAAAAGATGGAGCGATAGAAGATCGTGTGGTGGACAATCCAAGTCTAAGACGAGGAACCAGAGCAAGATCAGGTGCTACCAGTGCAACGAGTTGGGGCATCGAGTCAAGAATTGCCCACAACTCAAAAATCAGATATATGCTACTATGGCGATGGCCAGTAGAGATGCAGAAGGCAGTGATGATGTCTTTCTATTAACTAATGAGGTATCTACTTCTTTCTTTCAGTGGATTATAGATTCTACTTGTTCCCATCATATATATTGTAGAGAGAAGATATTTGACTCCCTGAAGATCAGTGATGGCATTATGTTCATGTCAGATAGATCAAGCTATGAGATCAAGGATAGCGGGATAGTCAGCATGAAGCTCCATGATGGAATAGTGAAGAAGTTGGATCAGGTCGATACATACCTAGCTTTAATAAGAATCTAATCTCACTGAGCAGACTGGATTCAACTGGCTTTAGATGGAAAGCTGATAGAGAAATTTTAAAGGTTATGCACGGCAGTAGGATGATGATAATTATCATAATTTATAAAATAAAAGTATTAAAATAATATAATAATTCATATTTATTTTAATAAATTAATATTTTTATTAATATTTTGTAGGTAAGAACCCCATCAATGCAAAGAGCTTGATTTATGGGTTCCAACACAATAAATTTTACTTAAATCGAAGCTAAAATAAAAAAATTATGAAGCCTAGAAGTTAAAATAAAAAAATAAAAAAAATTAAAATTGGTGCATGGTGGACCGACCGTTTGATCCATGGAATAGGTGTAGATCGGCCAGCTCAGCAGGTTCGACCAGTCGGCGCACGACACATGGCGAGCGTGACCCTTAAAGGGTCTACCGCATTTTCATTGTGGCTTATAGGGGCATCTTCATCTTTTTATCTAGCATGGTAGCTACTAGTTGGCAGAGGCTCATGGTGTACCCGATCTATGCACGATCCACAGGTCAATGGTAGTCAATTTTGCATGATTCGATGGCTGATATCGCTCCTGATCGTGGTCCAATAGATGGAAATGGCTCCGATTTTGATAAGGACTCCAGGCTTCATCAATGCGCAATCCAACGAGCGAAATCAATCCAAACTTTGATCGGACGGTCAGGAACACATCCAGCAGGATTTACAGTGGTTTTTGAGTTGATTTTGAGCCGTTTGATCTAGAATGGATGGTCAAAATTGAACAGGCTCAAACAATTCGAGCCAAACTCGAATTGGACTCCAGAAAGGACAACAAAATTCAGATTTTCTCCTCTATTTAAGTCATGTTCACCCCAAAAGCCAAGGAGCCGGCAGGGCCTTCCAAGCCCTCCTCAAAATCTCTTTCTCTCTCCCTTCTCTTCTCCTCTCTTCCTCTTTCTTATTTCTTTTTATTTTCTTTTATTTATTTATTTATTTACTCTGGGAGATCAGAAGATGCTGGGGAGCAAATCATTAACTATGTGCAACTAAAGATCAGATTCTAGGATGTAGATGAAGTCTTCTAGTATGGATTATAAAATTTTTTCTTTATTTTTTTATAATTTTTTTATATAATGAATAAATTATTCTCCTACCAATCCTAAATTCTATTCTCCATGCATAAGATTTTAACATACTTTTTATTGATTGATATTTAAATAGGCTATATTTATGGAGATGGATTGTGATAAGAAGATACAATTCATGCTCGATTTAATAATTTATATTAGAGAGAATCAATAAAAATTATATTATCATTTTTTAAGAATTAAAGTATTGAATAATTTATGATTCTATTGAGATGGATCGTGATTGAAAGATACGGTTCATGCCCAAAAAAATAGGTTTTAATCATAACTAAATTTTTAAAATAATAAATTCTTACATTAAAGAGAATTACCACAATCTTGTTAGAGATGGATTCAAAATTCTAGAATATTTTTTATAAATTTAAAAATCCTAATTAATTAAGTGTTTACTTTCTTTTTATTTTTATTTTAATATGCTAAATCCTCAAATTGCTCTCTTTAATCTATTTATTTAAATCTTTACTTTAAAATTAAATTTAAAATTTTATTTTTAATTAAATTAAACATAACTTAGCCTTCAATTTTCAAGAAAATCGACATTCGATTTATCACTATTCTAATTAATTAGTTGATCAATTTTAATTATTATTTGATGCTCTAACGATAAGAAGTCAAATTTTTGGCACCGTTGTCATGGATTGTAGCATGGTTGCTTCAATTAATTAAAAATTAATTAATTAATTTAAAAATATAAAAAAATAAAAAAAATCTTTTTATTGCTTTTTAACTTTATTTAGTTAATTACTCTCTTCCATAATTGCTTTCTTACTTTTTGTTGTTTAGATTTTTTATTTTTACTGCTTTTCAAACTTAATCACTTGAATTTCCATGCAAAACCAAATAAATCAAAAACTTAAAATATATCTATAAAAAGATAAAATTATAAACTCTTAAAAATCACTGACATCTCATAATACTTAATTAATTTAGTGTAACCATAAATATAATATAAAATTAATTTTTAACATATTTGGATATGTTGTTTTATTTGCATTATATATTCATAATTTACTTTAAGGGCACAATCCATTAAATAAGATAAGATAGAAATTTGATCATCCTTTCTTAGCCCATAAACCACCATCCTTCATATTGCATTGATTCAGACCATAATTTAAAATCAATTAGACGTTGGCCCCTAAAAATATTTGAGCTCAATAGGATAAGAAAATCCTAGAGTTGGACTGGGTCTGGATTGGTTAATTGCTCGGTGTCTATGGCAAGTAGTTCAAAGATTATGGTTTTCAATTGGTTCCATTGTCTGACCTAGCTAACTCAATTGGTGTCTAAGAAAAGCAACAAGCAGAAAACCTTCCACATCTTATACTCACTTGGCTGAGTCAGTTACTCAGTCTTGAGCTTGGAGTGCTCAAAGGTGATCTTGAAATAGTTAGGAGCTGTTTAGATCTAGGTAAACTAGAATAGAGAGTCTATGCTTGCCTAACTTGTTTGCTATTACAACTTAAATCCTAATTAAAGCATTCTCTTCTATCGTCCTTAGATCTAGGATCCTCTAAGCTCTCATCTTTAGAATTCTCTCTCCTCATCTCTTTTTTTATTCTTTAAAATAAAATAAAATATAATAAATAATAATTAAAAGAGGATTGTCCTAATCTAGAACTCTTAATTGAATATATTTGAAGAATCAGAATAATTTAAAATGAATCTCAAGAGTAGAGTGGATGAGTTGTCCCGTAACTTAGATTGTCTAATAGCCAATGAAAATCCTTCCTATCTATATCTTCTTCCTGCACAACAAGTTTGTGCAATCTATTCGAGCCCCACCCACTTTGCAAGAAGATGCCCAAACCAATTTCTTGAGTATATATATAAGCAAGTTTATCAAAATCAAATCCATATAGCCTATAGACCAGAAAATAATCCATATTTTAATACTTATAATCCAAACTGGGGGGTTCAACCAAATTTTTCATGGCAATCACAGCCAGTGGTTACCCCGATGCCACAAGGACCTACATTCATGGATGCATCTTATTATGATATGCCCTACCTACAATATCAATCTTCTCCAAATAATAATGAGTCAATTTTTGAGGAGATGATTCAGCAAGCAATAGATGAGTTAGAATTTACCAATCAACCATTGAATAATTCAACTGATCAAAGGCTTAATTCAATAGAAAAAATCTTAGAAGCCATGATGAAATCGCAAAACGATCTTACCAACCAATTTATAAATTCACACTCTCATGCCATTGCTCATCTGAAAATACAGTTAGATCAATTAGCCATGGCTATTAGTAAAAGTGAGTTATCCAGTCAGTCCAAGAGTGACCTTGAGGGACCATACATGGTTAGAAATTTTAATGTCTCAGAAGCTTTTCCTAAATAATCACATTTAACTCTTGAAAAAGAAATGATTATTGAACAACCCTCTAAAACCAAAAAGACTATTTTATATCATATAATTGAAGAAAAATATAGAAAAATTCAAGAACCAAGGGATATACCAAATCCATCATCTTACTTATATATGGATCCATCCCTAAGTACCCTAAAATTATCCAATCCTTTTAATGGGGATGGACAAACTGATGAGATGGTTGAATTAATAGAGATTTTCCAAAAATCATAAGTAAATAACACATTAGAGGAAGCTTCACCCATAATTCTTTCTCATAATCTATTAAATCCCTATTTGGCCCATCATGAGATCTACGATAATGGATACAATGCAGAAGTTAATGACCAAATAGATAAATCCAACCCTAAAACCATCCCACTATGGATAGAAAATTTTGAGCCACCACCTAGTCCACCAATAGCCTCCTTGTTAGAACCACCAATTGATCAAGAATTGAAACCACTTTCTAATGAATCTAGTGATACACTACTAGTGATACCGACTCAGGAAGACCAACTTATAGATGTTCTAAAAGCACATAAAGAAGCTATCGGATGGAATATTACTAACATGAGGGATAACGATTTTATGAATGATTTTTCTATATTCAGCATTACTTTTAAAGATGGCCTCCAAAATTTATCTACAATGTTAAAACGATGTATGGAGGCAGATTTAAAATTAATTTGGAATAAGTGCCATGATTTTGATCGAGAAAAGAATATGTCAAGACATATCATACCCAAGAAAATGAGTGGGGTAAATCAGGTTATCATTGAATAAATTTCTAAACCATCATCCCTAATTTCAATCCTACAAACACTACTATAAAAAGGTTCTATGGCAGCGCATACTACAGCAGCGATTTTCGAAATCACTGCCATAGACCCTACGATAGTGATTTTCATTAACTGCTGCTATAGGTTCAACCTATAATAGTGGTTACATGAAACCGCTGCCATAGGTCGGACCTATAGCAGCGGTTAGTAGGAACCACTACTATAAGCTTATTTATGGCAGTGGTTAATTATAACCACTACCATATATATATATTTTAAATATTAAATAATTTTAAAATTTAATATTCATCTTCACTGTTTATTATCTAAATAATTATCATTAGAGTGTCGTCGCAAAAGATCGCCTCAATCTGATGGTTCTAGCTTCGTCGATCAAAAAAAATTGATTTTGATGATCACGAACGATGATGCGATGATCTGATAGATGAAGATCTTCGATGGATTCAAAAATTTGCAATAATGATCTCGATAATATTTGTAGCGTACTATCAAAATTTTACTTCAATCGAATATCGTTATCTTGGTCAATTTAGTATAAATTAGTTTCGACCGTTAAATGATAAACGAGTGATCAAAGGACCAAACGGTGTCTGATTATGAGATAATTTTTTTTATAAATGATCTTGGATACTATTTTAATCATTTTTTATGGTGGTGATTATAAAATTCAACTTGTGAGATGAAGAACGATCTAAAACTATACGTTTCCTGATAAACATTCTAAAACTTCACTGATTGTTATGCTCGTGCTTTTACAATATTTGCTTAACATGAATAGTTTATACGAAAATGATTTAAATTTTACTATCATCATCATATAAAATATTTAAAATTATAATAAAAATTATTTAACTAAAAAATTATCTCATAATCGAACGTCGTTTAATCCTTTGATTGCTTGTTTCTAATTTAATGGCCGAAATTATTTCATACTAAATTGACCATGATAACGATATCCGATTGAAGTGAAACTTTAATAGTATGCAACAAACATAATAGAGATCATCATTATAGATTTTTGGATCCATCGAAGATCTCCATCTATCAGATTATCGCATCATCATTGGTGATCATCGAAATTAAATTTTTCTAATTGATGAAGCTAGGGCCATCAGATCGAGACAATCTTTTGCGACGACATTCTAATGATAATTATTTAGATAATGAATAGTGAAGATGGGCATTAAATTTTAAAATTATATAATATTTAAAAAAAAATAAAAAAAATTATTTCTAACCTACGACAATAATTATCAAAAATCGCTGCCATAGATCTACAGCAGTGGTTATAGAACCGCTGCCGTAGATCTATGGCAGCGGTTCGATAATCACTGCCGTAGGTTAGGTTGAAAATTCTCAAATTTTTCTTACTTTCCTTTCGTGTGTGCTCGATCTCTCTCTCTATCTCTTCCCCTCCTCTCCATCATCGGTGAGGCTTCTTTCCCCCCAGTCGGCATCGCCCCTCCTTCCCCCTCGGCCGATGCTGCCCCTCCTTCCCCCTCCCCCTCCGGCCCCCTATTTTCTCGCCCCCCTTTCCCGCCACCCGCCACCCCCCCTGCCCCACCCTCCCCCCGACCGTCCCTCCTTCCCCCCATCCTCGGTCGCTCCTCCCCACCACCCGCCATCCCACCCGACCCCCCACCCTCCCTATAGCCGCCCCTCCTTCCCCCATCCCCGACCGCCCCTCCCCGCCACCTTGCCACTCCCTAGCCTCCATCTCCGGCCGCCCCTCCCCGCCACCCCCCACCCTCCCCCGGTCGCCCCTCCTTCCCCTCCATCCTCGGCCGCTCCTCCTCGCCACCCCCCACCCAGCCCCCCACCCTCCCTGGCCGCCCTTCTTCCCCCCATCCCTGGCCACCCTCCCCGCCACCCTGCACCCCCCAGCCCCCCATCTCCGATCGTCCCTCTCCGCCACCCCCCCACCCTCCCCAGCCGCCCCTCCTTCCCCCATCTCCGACCGCTCCTCAGCCCTCCATCCCCGGCCGCCGCCCCTCCCCACCAGCCCCCACCCAGCACCTCCACCCCCCACACTCCCCTCCCGATCACCGACCCTTCCATCACTGTGCTCCCAGGCCTCCTCGTCATTATGCTCCCCCTCCCCCTGGCCACCCACCCCGACCGCTCTTACTTTCTCTCTCTTTTCCTCTTTCTCTCTCTTCTCTATATCACTATCTTATTTTTATTTTGTAGGTTACCTCTAGTGCCATTGTCCTCCTCTAGCGTCGTCGCCGCCGGCGACCCTCAGAGCTTTCCGATGCGACCCGCGCTCTCTAAGCCCACACGTATAATTTTTTTTTAAATTTTTAGTATTATTATTTATAATTATTTATATTTATAATAATTTATAAAATATTTATAATAAATATTATAATTATTTATTATAAATATTATAATGATCTACATGCCGTAGTTTTTGGGCAGTGCCATGGCGATAGCCTTGGGCTATGCCATATCGGCGGCTGTGGACTAGATCTGTCAACAAATTAGGTACGGATCAAAATCTGGATTTAATTTTAATTATTGATACCATATCTAAATCCGAATATCCGATGGATCTGTACTTGAAGTACCAAACCTGGATCCTAATGGATCCCAAAAGACCAGACCCAATTTTGAGATCTAAAATTAAGAAATGAAGAGACTGAGAGAAAGACCGATAGATTGAGAGAGGGAGGGCCGATCGCTCGCCGGTCGCCGGCAAGGGAGATCGAGAGTGGGAGAGAGGGAGGAAGGGGTCCAGCCTCACCGCCGTCGCCAGTGAGAGAGATCGAGGGAGGGAGAGAGGAAGGGAGGGATCCCCTCGCCGCCATCATTGGAGGGAGGGGTCCGACCTCACCGACGAGGAAGATCGAGAGAGGGAGAGTGGGAGATTGAGAGAGTGAAGGGAGGGAGGGGGTCTGGTCTCGTCGGCATCACCGGGAGGGATTGGGTCCGACCTTGCCGGTGAGGGAGATCGAGAGAGTGAGAGAGGGAGGGATGGAGTTCGAACTCGTTGGCGAGGAAGATCGAGAGAGGGAGAGAGAAAGATCGAGAGGTGAAAAAGCTAGGAGGGAGGGATTCGGCCTCGCCACCGTCGTCAGTAAGAGAGATCGAGAGAGGGAGAGAGGAAGTGATCGAGGGGATGGCACACAGTCGAGCTGGCTCAGATACGTAGTCGAGCTGGCTCGGACAGTGATCAAGCCGATTGGAGGAGGACCCGAGCCAAATATCTCAGGCACGGAGCCGACTATCTTAGGCACGGAGCTGGCTCGACTTCTGAGCAAATAGAATTTGATATGTCTCTCTAAGGTTTCAACTTTAAGTCCTAAGGTGCCACCATCATCTACTTGGTTCTTCTTTCAAATTTCTGGATTAACACCAAGGTTCGCATAAGAGATCGAATTTACGACTATTGCTCATCCTTAATTATTTATGAATGTAATTCATGTTGTAGAATTTATTGCATAATATTTTCTGGATGTTTATATCTTGTTGCTTTTGTTTATTGCATTGCATAACGATAGATCCGTCAATTGATTAGTGTACATATTAGAGACTATTTATTGATGCTAAACTAATATTATTATTTAATATGTTATATTGATTAATGTTCATTAATGTTGTAGGTCACGATGGTTCAAATACCTCTAGGCCCCATGACCATCTGTCTCAGGTCTTGGAGCCTGAGCACTCTAGGAGGATCCGATGCAGGCCCAAACACACAATGACGAGCTACTGGTCCGAGACGAGCATCTTCTCATAGACTTCTGGTGTCGTTAGTTATGAGGAGCTTGAGGAGGCATTGGCACGGACAAATCATGCTGCGACGCGGGCAGATCGGGCTGAAGAGCACGCATCTCATCTGGAGGGAATCGTGAGAGACATGATGTCGATGCTCAGCACGTATTTTAGAGTCACGGGCTTCGAGGATATGTTGGCCCACATTCCAGCTTTAGCTCCAGCTCTGGCTTCAGCTCCAGCTCCAGCTCCAACTCTAGCTTCGGCTTCGGCTTTCGGTGACGACGACGATGATGTAGATTTAGGAGACTTTTAATATATTTTATTTTTTAAAAAAAATATTATAATAAATTTTATTTGGTAATAAAATTTTAGCATTTTAGAATAATTTTTATGTTTATTATATTTTTTTATATTATATATCTATATTTATCAGATAAAATATATAAAAAAATAAAAATTTTATTTTTTTTAATTATTCAAGATCTACGATAGTGGTTTTATAACCGTTGTTATATCCGTACCAATCGCTGCCATAGATTTCTAATGCAAATGGTGTCAACTGCTGTATTAGATCTATGACAGTGGTTACATAACCACTGCCATAAGTCAATCTATTGTCGCGGTTTATAAACCATTTCAATAAGCTATCTATGGCAACAGTTCAAACAATCGTTGCAACAACCGCTGCCATAGAGTTATGGTGATGGCTGCAGTAGCAGCAGTTAAAGAACTGCTGCCATAGCCTATGGCAGCGGTTTTTTGGGCTACGACAATGGTTCGGCTATGGCAGCGGTTTTTTGGGCTACGACAACGGTTATGAACTGCTGCCGTAGCCCTTTTTTATAGTACTGAAACACAATCCCTTCCTAATAATTATAAAAATTATGATAAGGTTAGACTCTAGTTTAACATGCTTTCTTCATGCACCTTACTGATCAGGGCTATGCTTTTTTGTCGAAAAGCATTCCATGATGACAAGGCCTCTTGATTGGTCTTATCTTTTTGGAACCTTGAAGAATGCATTAAAAATAATTATACATAAAACTTTTTCATAGAATCTGACTGAAGATATTAAACTTAGCGCTTACTAGGAGACAACCCAACTTTAGGTTTTGCATTTGAATTTTTATTTTGTTTTTAGTTTACTTTTCTTTCAAGACTAAGTTGGAGGAAGAACTACAGACTCATACTGAAAGAAGAACAAATAAACCCAGACCAAGACCAGAACCAAATTAAGCCAGGTGAATTCTTTCCTTGTTATTTTATTGTCATTTATCACATACTTTTTCTTTTCTCCATTGAGGATAATGAAAATTAAGTTGGGAAAAGGATAAATTAAAATTTTTAAAATCCTCAAATATAGTAATAATTAGTCTTGTGTACCTAATTTTATGTTAATTTAAAATTTTTCAGATATTTTAATCGATGATTGATTAATGATCTAAAGAATTTTTAAAATATTAAGGATCCAATTATTAAGAAAATCCGATAAATGCTCAAGTCTAGAATAGATAAATTTCTGAGTAATTCTAAAACCTTCTTCTAACTTATATTCGATAAAGAATTTACTTTATATGGGTATGAGTGAAAAAAAACTTGTGAAAAAAAAAGATAAAAAAAATTTTAAAAAAAAAAGAGAAAAATAAAGAGTAAGGTCTAAACATTGGTCTCCCACCGAGTAACCGAGTCCTGTTGCCTAAGTAAGCAATATTATTCGCGTCAAAAAATGGACAATGTGAAGAAGCTTGCTATATAGTTAGTTTTAACCTGTAGCCTATTTGACTCGAGTTAGTAAGTCCAAGGGGTGTTCTACACCTAATACCCTAAAGCCAATTGGTTTGGGAGTTATTGGTCCAAAGCTCACTACAAAGATCAGATAGAAAGCTTAAGGGGTTAAAACATTGCACTACCTGCCCAAAAAAAAAAATTCTAGTCCATACTAAAGATAGAAGATTTAAAGAATAAAGATGAAAAATTGGTCAAAGAAAAGCTCTAAAATTTTATGTTCTTCACTTAACCATAATATTGAAATAGAATTAATAATCCGATGACGTATTTCTTAAATCTCTGATTAGGTATCAACTGACTTTAGGATGATCTGAATAAACTTTCATATCTTATCAAGTCGGTACATATTTCTAATTTTCTTTTCTTTACTCGAGGATAAGTAAAACTTAAATTGAAAGGTATAATAATTATCATAATTTATAAAATAAAAGTATTAAAATAATATAATAATTAATATTTATTTTAAAAAATTGATATTTTTATTGGTGTTTTATAGAAAAGAAGTTCACCAATGCAAAAAGCTCAATTTATGGATTCCAACATAATAAATTTCACTCAAATTGGAACTAAATGAAAAAGTTATGAAGCCTAAAAGTTAAAATAAAAAAAATAAAAAAAAAATAAGATCAGTGCACGGTGGATCGACCGACCGATCCATAGAATAGGCATAGACCGGCCAACTCAGTAGATTCGGCCAGTCGGCGTACGATATGTGGCGAGTGTAGACCCTTAAAGGGTCTACCGCATTTTCATCGTGGCTTACAGGGGCATCTTCATCTTTTTATCTGGTGCGATAGCTGCAGGTTGGTGGGGGCTCAATACCCGATCTACGCGCGGTCCACAGGTCAGCGGCAATCAATTTTGCATAATCCGATGGCTGACATCGCTTTCGGTAGTGATCCAATAGATGGGAATGGCTTTTATTTTGATAAGGACTCTAGGCTTCATCAGTGCATGATCCAATGGGTGAAATCAATCCAGACTTTGATCGGACGGCCAGGAACACATCCAGTAGGATTTGCGGTGGTTTTTGAGTTGATTTTGAGCTGTTTGATCTAGAATAGATGTTCAAAATTCAATAGGCTTAAACAATACGAGCCAAACTCGAACTGGACTCTGAAAAGGACCACAAAACTCCTGATTTTCTCCTCTATTTAAGCCATGTTCACCCCAAAAGCCAAGGAGCCGGCAGAGAGCCGGCAGGGCCTTTCAAGCCCTCCTCAAAATCTCTTTCTCTCTCCCTTCTCTTCTCCTCTCTTCCTCTTTCTTCTTTCTTTTTATTTTATTTTTTATTTTTTATTTATTTACTCTGAGAGATCAGAAGATGCCACAGAGCAGATTATCAACTATGTGCAACTAAAGATCAGATTCTGGGATGTAGATGAAGTCTTCTAGTATGGGTTATAAATATTTTTTATTTTTTTTATAATTTTTTTATGTAATGAATAAATTATTCTCCTGTCAATCCTAAATTCTATTCTCTATGCATGAGATTTTAACATACTTTTTATTGATTAATATTTAAATAGGCTATGTTTATGAAGATGGATTATGATCAGGAGATACAATCTGTGCTCGATTTAATAGTTTATATTAAAAAAAATTAATAAAAATCATATTATCAATTTTTAAGAATTAAAGTATTGAATAATTTATGATTCTATTGAGATGGTTCGTGATCGAGAGATACGGTTCATGCCCAAAGAAAATAGGTTATAATCATAACTAAATTCTTAAAATAATAAATTCTTGCATTAAAGAGAATTACTACAATCTTGTTAGAGATGGATTTAAAATTTTAGAATATTTTTCATAAATTTAAAAACCCTAATTAATTAAGTATTTGCTTTCTTTTTATTTTTATTTTAATTTGCTAAATCCTCAAATTGCTCTCTTTAATCTATTTATTTAAATCTTTACTTTAAAATTAAATTTAAAATTTTATTTTTAATTAAATTGAACATAACTTAGCCTTTAATTCTTGAGGAAATCGATATCCGACTCATCACTATTCTAATTAATTAGTTGATTGATTTTAATTATTATTTGATGCTCTAATGACAAGCAATCAATGGTGTTAAGAGAAAGAAAGTATGGAGGACACTACCTCATGACAAGAAGCCTAGTGCAAGATGGAGCTCCAGATGAAGATAGATCGAGCATGGGATGGAAGATTTGAGAGAACGATATGCGATATCGCAAGATGAAGTTCCTATTATCGTAAGAGGCTTCCCCGAGTAGGTCTTAAGTCAAGAGGCTCACAGCAATCAACGGAGATGGGATCAAGCGGTTTGGCTCAACTCACATGTTTGTCCATCCATGATCAGCAGGCAATTGCCCCAGGACATGAGGGCGCTAGACGAACTCTCGGATAGGTAGAGACCGAATATCGAGTCGAAATGGAGATTATTGAAAAAAGTACCTTAAATTCTCCTATATTAAGCCTACATAAAGGTCCAGGATGATAAATAGAGTCCAACGAGCCCAAAAACACCCCAATCAAAGATCAAATGGCCAAGATATGCACGAGAAAGCACGCGAAGCGATGGATTGAAAGTTGAAGTGGGGCCCACAACCAACAGGGAAGTAGCCCAGGCGCACAGGCCCGCAGGGCTAGCCCAAGCGCGCACATGCGTCGAGCCAGCCACGCGCAGGCCGGCCTAGGCACACCCAGACGATGCGGGTCACCCAGGCTTAGTGTGCGGGCATGCGGCCTAGCACCACGCACGGGCTGGCGTGCAGCCCAGACTCAGACGACCTCGCGCAAGGGCAGCATTCGGATTTTTCGTGATACACGCACCAGAGATCACGGAGAGCTACGATCGTGATCTGACAGTTAGAGGTGTTGTTTTGACTTTGAATCGGACTAGATTCCGATTTGGACAGCAATCCGAGACTTAACAAGGTATGTAGCTATGGCAGTTTGATGAACCTGAGACATGATTCAGAGCAGATCAAAGAGCGTTAGCAGACAGCAGGAGTAGGAACTTCGAGCAGATAGTTAGGCAGTGGACTATGGTCATTTCAGAAGATTTTCAAGAGAGAGTTTGGTAAGGATAACTTCTTGTTGAGAGGATTGTATACGTAAGTTAAGAATGGATAATCTCCTCTTATATATCTTTCTTTTTTATAGTAAAATTTTGCATGTTCTATGAAGACAAGCCTTTGACTGATCCACATATTTGATTGTATTTATTATTATTATTATTATAATATTCTAGTAAAAAATTCTCATCAAGTGGCATGCTGATATCCCAACAAACAAAATATAATCATTGCTCCATCCGCTACAATCTTATCCAGTCCGTTACCAACCAATGATGCTAAGAGTTACGTTTTTTTGGGTAAAACTATTCTAAGCGCTATTCGAAACCAAACATAGATGATCTTAAACACATCCCCCAATACTGAAACTACGTACAGGATGACAGGAACACTTGACAATCATGTAATAAATTTATTATGAATTTATCGTAGTGAAGATAAATATTTTATAAAAAATGATATAACAAATGACTGTTTCAAGTATTAATGAGCAATCCATCAAAATTTGGAATGAATTTTCTACCAGATTCCTGAAAAGTCTATTTGAGCATGGCCCAAATCAACCCAATAACTTATAGCCAGAATCCCATGGTGCTTTTTTCCTTCCTATAGACTAACAAACCCACTGGAATTTAAACTAAAAATCTCCAAACACAGCATTGATATATCTAAATTTAAATAAATTTTATGAATAAAATTTATATTTATAAAAATAAATTGTGCTTTTTAAGCTTAAAATCTCCAAATACAGCATTGATATATAAGTATAATACCCCTATTTGCAAAACAATATCAAACTTTTTAATCCCAAATTAGTTTTACCACCATGTAGGGTGAATCCGCAATTATAAAAATGAACATCCAAAGATATCTCACATGATGAGCATTCATGACTTGTGTTGGACTGAAAAATATGAGAAAGGCAATCCAGACTCCCAAGAAAGATAACTCAGCTCCTGACAAAATGTCCAATTAGAGAAAACAATAATCCATGGGATATCTTATAGAAGTACAACCACAAAACCAACATAAAATGACAATCATAAACTAATAATGCAGATTATGTTTATAACACCCATTGTTATTTATATTTTTTGATGTGATCATAGCCATCCATCAAACACAATCAAAAGAAGCTTTTAGGCAAAGGCCCAAACCAATACTAGGGCCCTGGAATTGGTAATAAAGCATAACATAAACTGGATCATGTGCTGATACACATTTTTGTTCACCCTTCTCATGCAAGGTCTGGCCCAAGCTTTATCAGTAGCACCATGGCTCATGCACAACTTCATTTTGCATGGAACAATCCCATGGGTTATTCTTTCCAAATTTGCTTGAGCTGCAATGGAAATGTCAACAATGAATGTAAGCTCCTTTACAAAATGGGAATGTCTGATGAAAATAAAGACAAGATTTGGTTCCATACATTGGTTTTCTACAGGTAAAAGAAACACAAAACAAAACATCTCATCCATTGGATCATTCAGCTTCTGTTTTTGCTGGTGGAGGATGCTAGGACTCAATCATCCCACCCTGTTGGCTGTATATTAAGGTACTCAGCCAATACAGCAACCTGATCATTCCATTCAGTAGCCTTTGTTTTGTCACCATCCTCTCCCCATTGAGTTGGTTTGTAATCGTCAGCCTGACAAGTTTCCTCTATTTCTTCATCCTCCTCACCCCAGCCAGTTGGCTGGATATTGAAGTTAACATTACCCCATTCAACCTGAGGGTTTGCTCCTGCTGAATCATTACCCAACTCGCCCTCATTCTGGTGCCACTGATTCTGGGTTGGTGCCTCTTCGTCCCACTGGTCTACATTACCGGAGTATGACTCTAGAATCTTTGGTCTACAGTCATATCCAGCATCTTCCTTGGGGTAGTCTTGGCTTTCTAGAACAGGTAGGTTACACCCCTGGTATGAACCGTTGTCCACACAGTGCCATAAGAGCCTGCCCCAGTGTCGATCCTGCAGAAGGGAAAGCAAGAAGAATTTGACTTTTATTAAGGTACAACTAAGGAAACTACAAGCAGTTCCAAACTGAAAAGGATAAACCAATAAGCCTATTCACATGATTAATTGGTCAAATGTAGCTTGTTGTAACATCTGAAACCATATGATGGCTTGAATTAAAGCAAAACACCGACATCCATAACCAAGAAAGAAATTATCAATTGAAAAGACATGAGATCAGCTCGACTTGTCTGCATCCAAATCATTTCATGTCATGTTTTTTATGAAAGTAATGACATAGCTAAGCAGATATCATGAAAGTAAAGATTTCTAAAATATCCTTCAACCCAAATCACCCAAGATTCATTGACTCGAAATTGGATCTCATGCCAGCTGGTTGACGGTACGGATTGGTATGCCCCCATACCGGACCGTACCGGGTCCGACCAACATGAAAGTGAAAGCGAGGAAAAGGGAGAACTGGAAAGGAAAATAGAGAGAAGGGGGGAAAGGGAGGGAGAGGGAAGGAAAGAATGCCAGCGGTGGCCATCGAAGGGCCGCCGATTAAGGCTCCACCCTCCTCCATGAGAGAACAATAGAGAGAGAGAGAGAGGAACAGATAGAGGGGAAGGCGGCTAAAAGGCCATCGGAGGGCTGCCAATGCCCCTAGATGGCGAAAATTAATCCCATGGCATCCATGGGATCGAAACAGGGGCAACCTACCCCTATTTCATGCATATTTATTTTTTTTATATGTTCATAGTGAAGTCGACAATGGATCTATCCTATTTTATGTATATTTATTTTTTTTACATGTTTACAGTTAAGTCGACAATCCCACTGTTGAATTCACTCGATAGGGTCAATCTTCACCATCTAGGAGCCTCGGCGACCCTCAAGTGGCTTCCTCGCCACCTTCCCCTCCATCCATTTCTCTCTCCCTCCCTCTCTTTCTCTCTATTCTTCTCTCACGGTGGAGGGCAGATCCCCAAAGGCCTTGGTGACCCTCTAGCAGCCTCGGCAGCCTTTTCCTCTTCTTCCCTCCCCCTCTCTCTCTTCCTATCTTTCCTTCTTTTTCGCTCTAATTTTGTCAGCATTTTAAATCGAATGTCCGAACCGCACCAATAGGCTGCCCTAATAGTTCGGCACGCCCTCAATGGTTTGGAGCGGTTCAGCATTCTATGCTTCAACCTGAGTACATTCAGCTGCAGGTCAAAGAAGCTTCATATCCACTAAGTAGATAAGAAAAATAGATATGCCAGAGCTACATGTGTGTAGATATCTTCAACCCACACATTCTCTAACCTCGTCAAGTATTTTGTCAACTCAGTTAATGGTTCTTCATTCATCAGTTTTCTTCATCATTGCTGTGGCTTTTCTCCATGAGAACATCCCATCCTCAGTGGACCATCATCATTAGCAAGAAGTGAATGCCAAATGTTGATGTCCACCAGTCATTGACATCTAATGAACCATTAAAGATATTGTAGAAGTCCAGAAACAGAGGATGATTTACAAGGTGATGGATTTAGCTTGCCACAGCCAAGGGCTCATCCACAAAGTCCTCAGGTTATTTTATCTCATCCAAAATTCAAAGATATTTGGCTGGTTTTGAGAAGACCAGAAAAGGCTTCATGCTCAAGAGAACTCTGGAGAAGTGAGGAGAAAAGGGTGTCTCAAAGCAGCGGGTGATGGAAGGTTGTGTTGATAATGGATGAGATTGCAATCAAGTCAGTCATGCCCAGCTTCTTCCTCCAAGTGCCAGCTAACAAAGGAGAAGTGAAACACTAGTCATTGTTGCACCAGTCCATGCAACACTTGAAGGCCTACAATGTGTGTAGGTCAATGCTTCTCCAACATAGACTACACCCAGATTATAAACATAGAAGCCATCTGATTTCACAAAATTAACAACATAGAATAATCTGACTTCACAATAAACTATTCCAATACAACCAATCAAAATAGCACATGGTTATTCGACAAATTACTAAATCACTCCCATAATATCACCCATCTTTAGGAACAAGGATTAGATTCACAATCAGCATTGAATTTACAACTTTCCCCAATTTCTTTATCTTTTGCTCAGAATATAACACTGATGAAAGAATAAATATCATGGCATGATCAAGGAAGCATGTCATAGCATATGCCTACATGCAAAAGCAACTAAAGTGTCATCTTACACTCATATTAAGCATTTAGATGAAAATCCAAGGTCTAAAATACCAAGAATCAGTACCATATCCACCAAGGATGGGAACGGCACACATCATTGAACATAAGCCAATAGAGGGTTTCAATGTGTACGCATGGATACACCTCAAACACTCATGCACGTCATTTTTCTCCTTCCAAACTCTGATAGGTTTTATTTAATCATGTTTTCTTGTTTATATTCGTGTTTTTCCAAGAAATAGTGTAGGAATATCAAGTGAAGTGCCCTAGTCAGGTTTTTCTGTTCATGCTGTAGTCATCGAAATATAGAAATATCATATAACAGTAGATAATGTGTAACTTACAACACATTTATAAGATACATGGTAAAATTAGCATTTGAAATGCAACCTATCTCAGAAGTTATTCAATTATCTAATGTTGCACCTATATTTTCAACATATTAATTTTTTTATTTGGACCTAGTGCATGACTAAACCATAGGTCCAACCCCTAGGCCCCACATAGAGTTTGGTATCTTTCTTTTATACTTCCTTTCATGGTTTTCAAAACTGGACCAAACCACCTAGTTCAGGCTGTATCGAGCCGAACCGGTGCTGAATCGGATCGGTTCAGGTCTAGTTTTCGGCACCCCTCCCCCCAAATTCTGTGGAACCACCCGGTTTGGCTCTGAACCGAATGGTTTCATGCTGAACCGGGCGGTATGTTGTTGTTTCGAGCCGAACTATCCGATTTGGCTATTTATTAGGGGACAAAGAGCTTCTGCGGCTTCTCTTCTCCCTTTTTGTCAATCATTCTCCCCGTTTCTCTCTCTAGCACCAAGAGCAGCAGGAAGAGTCTGGGTAAAAGTAAATTAAAGCTCTTTAAGGTATGTTTCTCGAATCCTATCTCTTTTTTTCTCTTTTCCTCTCTTTTTCTTGAAAAAAATCGTGAAAATTAAAAAAACAAGGGGAAACCATGTCAAACAATTTTTTTTGTGACATGATTTTAATATATGTTGTAGATCTAAGGATGATCTACACGAAGACACTAAAATCATTAATTTTTGTTTAGTATATAATTTTTTAAATTAAAAATATATTTTTTAAAAAAATAATTAAAAAAATAAAAATTTAAAATATAACTGTAAAATTAGATTATTGTTTAGGAACTTGCAAGCTACTTTCGACATAAATTTGGTGCCCATTTATCAAAGTTTTGATGCATCTTGCGCATGGTGATCTAGGCCTAAATTTGGAGAAAAAAAGTAGCATTTCATGCATGTCTACTGTTTCAGAAAATTACATGTAGCATCCATGATAAGATTCTACATAAATCTAAGATCAAATAATTTTTTTTAATTTTTTAAAATTTTTAATATAATTTATTATAAAAATAATTAAATAATTTAAAAAATATATAAAAAAATTAGGTAAATAAAATCTTCAATTTTTAAGTAATTATTAAAGTAATGTGCCCATCAATTTTTAAAAATGGATCCATCAAGGAAGAAGAATCTAGAGCGTAACATTAATTGGGAGTATGGTGAGATGCTCTCAGATCAGCATCATTGAAGATATAAATGGTGCAGCATAGAATTCAAGAGAGAAGTTATACGGTTGAAGCAGCATTTAGCTGACAGCTATCTAGATGTATCTGTGCCATAAGTGTTCACAAAAAGTCTGTCATTTGATGAAGTACTTCACTAATTTTAAAGCAGTGAAGGAAAGAAATTTGATGAAAAAGGCAAAGGTGAATCGTCAAACAGCAGAGCAATGGTGGCAATTGGGTCGTGTCGGGTCATAAACAGGTTGGGTCAAATGCGGGTAGGGTCAAAAATGTCCAAACCTGAGCCCACCATATTTATTAAATAAGTTAGATATTAAAACCTAAACCTGACCTACTTAATAAACAGGTCATCTGGACCAACCCATTTAACCTGTTTATAATCCACTAAAGAAAAAAAAATCCAACCCATTTAATGACCCATTTTTAAAATTAAAAAAAAAACGCTCACCTGATTCACCTCCCCATCTTCGATCTCTACGACTACCTCTGCCCGCGCTCTCCGCCGCCTCCGTCCACCGCTCTCTATCGTGCTCTCCACCGCTTCTATCTGTGCTTACCTAAATCCTGATCACCTCTTGCCGCGCTCTTCGCCGCGGTGCCACCTCTAGCTCCGCTCGACCGACCATCGTCGCCGCTCACCAAAGCAGTCTAGACCTCCGTCACTCGAATCTCCACCACCAACGGCCAAAAGGACGCCAAAAGCACCACCGCGAGGAACAGGCGGAGAGAGCCATCGCAGCCGCCGAAGGCTTTGAGGTTCCTAGATCAAGCGATCCGAACCTCTATTACCCAAATCTTCGCCACCGATGGCCAGAAGGAGACCAGAAGCACCACCTCAAAAGAAATAGGTAGAGGAGGGTGCCGTGGGAGGACCACCTCAAGAGGAGGAACAGGCGGAGGACCTCGATCTAGTGGTGACTGCCTTGTGAGCGATTGGTGGGAGCGAGTGGCATGGAGGAACTCATGAACCTCAGCATGCCGGCATGGAAGAGGGAGGTGACATACGATAAGGTGGTGTCTAGGGCTTTTTGGGAAGGAGAAGAGGAAAAGCCGAAAAGGTGACTACAGACTGACCACAAAAAAAAGGAAAAAGGCCCTAAAAAATTTTCGTGGGTTGAATGCGAGCCATTCAAATTTCGTCACCCATAGGCCATGGTCCAAATATTTTGAATAAAAATGATAAACAGGTTGGGTAGGTTGAAAAACTTAAACCCAAACCCGACCTGTTTAATAAATGGGTAGGTCGACCTGTTTACAACCTAAACCCATTTAAGCCAAACCCAAACCTATTTAAGGAGGGTCAAACACAAGTCGAGTCGATGGGTCGGGTCATATTTTGCCACCCCTACAGCAAAGACACCTTATCACTTCAGGGAGTCAGAGGAAAAATCTGTTCCAGATGATGAGGAAACATAGATCGAGGCTGCCATTCAGACAAACTTGAATGATCAGTGGTAGCTAGAGGAGGTAGCCAGGCATAGAGCTCAATTTGGGCCATCAGCTTTTGAGGGCAGGTCAAGCTCAAGGAACGTTGCAGTAGAGTCTGAGTCATGATTTAGGAGGGCATCCTCGTTAGAGAGCCCACCAGTAAAAGCACCAGCCATCTTACATCCATGTTGGAAGCATTTGGCAATAGAAAGAAATATTCTAGAGAGATTCCAGCAGGAGCTACTATCCACGACTTGGATCCACATGCTTTGCCTAGTAAAGATTTCAAGCAATAGAAGATTAATACTATGTTGAGAAAAGATAAGAAGGATACATGGCAAGCTATTAGATCTTGGTTCACTTTAGTCACATCCCAGTGAATGCAGCAGACAACCTATATTATCACTCTGTCATTTCATCTATATACGCTGCTGGTCCAGATATAGATCCGCCAGGATCAAAAGATATCTATGGTAAGCTTCTTAACAACAATAAAGATCTAAAAAAATGGATTGCCTCGTATCAAAGCAAGTAGCCTATGTATAGGTTGACTGTGATGTGTGATGGCTGAAATGGTCCTACTAGACGAAGCATCATCAACTTCTTGACATATTATGATGGAAAAATATTTTTCCACAAGTTTATTGATGCTTCAGCTAAGATGCATGATATCAGCTACATCTTCAGATTGATGGAGGAGATAATTAACCAGATAGGAAAGTGGAATATCATGAAGGTTATCATAGATATGGACCATAGTATAGGGCTACAGGGAAGATGTTGATAGAGCAGCAACTGTATATTTTCTAAACCCTATGTGCTACATACTGTATCAATCTGATGCTGATAGATATTGGAAAGATTCATAGGATGCAAAAGATAATGGAGTTAGCATAGAGCATTACCAGATTCATCTACAACCATACATGGGTCCTATCATTGATGCGGCATTATGTTGGGAGCGATATCAATGTTATTAAGGTGCACGCCTAGGCACTCAGGTGAGGCACCCTTGGCTGGAAAGCGCCTCGCCTCCTCTAGGCAAGGTGCCTTCAACTAAGCGAGCACCTTTGCCGCCTAGGCGCTCGCCTTTGGCGTCCAATTAAAATTGGTTATCTCCTGACCGTTCAACTTTCAATTTAACAGCTGCAATTCACTTCAATTTGAAATTACAGCTATGGATAATAGATAAATGCTTTAAAAGAACAAAAAAAAGATACTTAAGTAATTTATTAAAAGAAATTAAGAGACAAATAGCTTTTAAAATGGACATTAAAGTGTCATAACTACATACACCCTGACTATACCCTTCAACTTCCTTGGACAGCTGAAGCTTGGAAAGCTGGAGCAATTCCCTTCCCTCCATTGAAGTTGATAGCACCCAAGTGAAAAAAAAAAGGTATGAATTCTGTTCTCTTTTTCACCCTCTTTTCACAATTTATTTTCTCTTCTTCTCTTAATCTCCTCTCTTTCTCCTTCTCTGTTCATCTCTATTTTTTATTCAATAAAACAAAGCATGTTTGTATTTGTCTTTAATAAAATAGTTCGCAAAGCAGGCTAGGAATGCATTGGTTTTACAATGGCATTATCTATTCTCTATTCTCCTTCTCTAAATCTCCTTCCACTTCCCTGTTCGTGACTGTTTTTTATTCAATAAAACCAAGCATGTTTGTATTTTTTTTTTTCAACAAAACAATCTCTGTTCATCCCTGACTCTCTATTTTGTGCAATCAGCAATGCACTGGTTTCACAATGGCAGCAGTAAAGGGTGCAACAGCCAATGCTAGCAGTAAAAAGGACCTGGTAGGAAATATAATTTCTTGAAAGATCCTAAAGATCCCAATTCTGTTACATGGATGTTCTGTTCTAAGGTGACAAAAGGTGGGATGTATAGGGCAAAACAGCATCAAATTGGAAAGTTTAAAAATGCTAAAGCATGTCTCAAATGTCCTGAGAATGTGAGAGAAGAGCTGCTGAATTACATGTCCGAGAGAAAGAACCATAATAAGATACTAGACTTTGATGATTTTGACAACATGATTGAGATTGAAGATGATGACAATGAAGCTGAAAACCAAACTTCTAGAAAAAGTTTAGCATCTAGTTCAGCCACGAATAAAGGGATGGATAATGTCAAGAAGCCATGGCATAAAGGTCCAATGGATTCCTTTGTGTATCGGAAGCCAAAGAAAGTGGTTCAACTTCGAAAGCAAAGAAAATTGAAGCAAACAAACATTCAAGATGCATGTGACAAGAAAAGAGAAGAAGCTTGTCAATATATTGCTTGTCTGTCCTACCAAGCTGGAATACCATTCAATGTTGCAAATTCAGACGCATTTAAATGTGCAATTGAAGCAATTGGGCAGTATGGTCCTAATTTAAAACCCCGAAGCTACCATGAGTTAAGAGTTTCACCGCTTAAGAAAGGATTGGCATACACAGATGATTTGTTCAGGAGTCATAAGGAAGCTTGGGTAAAACATGGATGTTCTGTGATGTCAGATGGATGGACTGATCAAAGGGGTCGAAGTTTAATGAATTTTCTGGTGAACTGCCCTGCTGGAACAATGTTCATAAAATCTATTGATACTTCATCATATGTGAAAACTGGAGAGAAAATGTTTTGAGTTGTTAGACTCTTTTGTGGAACATGTGGGAGAGGCAAATGTTGTCCAAGTAATTACCAATAATGCATCAAATTTCATCATGACCGGTATGACTTTCTAATCCTGATTTTTAATGCCAATGTTCTAGATTTCTAGTTGTATATTGTGATATATAAAAGACTTGCTAATTCTGATTTCTAATTCTGCATTGCATATTGTTTTTGCATTTGTTTGAAACAGGAAAGTATTTACAAGTAAAGAGGCCACATATTTATTGGACACCATATACAGCACACTGCATAGATCTAATGTTGGAAGATATTGGGGAGATGCCACAAGTTAAATGAACTATTGATAGAGGAGTTGCCCTTACCGGTTTTATTTACAACCACGTTGGTGTTCTAAACATGATGGAGTTCACAAAAAGAAGGGACTTAGTTAGGGCTGGAAAAACCAGATTTTGCACATCATATCTTACTTTGCAAAGCATTCACAAGCAAAAGGTTAACTTGAGAACAATGTTTACTTCTCAAAGATGGATGTCCAGCAAATGGGCAAAAGATCATAAGGGTAAACAGATTTCAGAAACTGTTCTCTCCCCTACTCTTTGGAATGGTGTGGTCTACACTCTTTAAGTTATGGGGCCTTTTGTACGAGTTTTGCGATTAGTTGATAATGAAAAAAGCCAGCCATGGGATATATCTATAAAGCCATGGATAGATCTTAAGAAGTCATTATGAAAGCATTCAATGGAAATGAAGAGAAGTACAAGGAAGTCTTCAAGATTATTGACAAAAGATGGGAATGCCAACTTCATCAACCTCTTCATGCAGCTGGTTATTACTTGAATCCCGAGTTTTCTATAATAACCCACATATAGAATTTGATGAGGAAGTGACTGCCGGACTATATGGATGCATAACAAAATTGGTTCCAAGTCAAGAAGTGCAAGATCATATCATATCCAAGTTATATGTGTACAAAAAGGCAGAAGGCCTATTTGGGATTCCATTGGCTATTAGATCAAGGACAACAAAGGCTCCAGGTAACTTAAATAACTTGCTCAGAATTTCAAAATTTATAACTTGTTCAGAATTTCTAATGTTCTTGTTCTAGACTCTTTATTTTTCTATTTATCTGCATTACAGCCGAATGGTGGAGTTTGTATGGAAGCTCAGCTCCAAATTTACAATAGTTAGCAATTAAAATTCTTAGTTTAACTTGCAGTGCATCTAGTCGTGAGCGTAATTGAAGTGTGTTTGAATAGGTTAGTTACTTACATCATGGACCACACATGCAAATCTGATTAAATAATAGTAATATTATATTCCTAAATAAGTTTTGATAAATGATTGATTGGTACTTGCAGATTCATACAAAGAGAAGGAATAGGCTAGAGCAAAAGAAGCTTAGCGATTTAGTGTATGTCAAGTACAATCACAAGCTTAAAAAGAGATATGATCAGCACAATATTATTGATCTTATTTCTTTGCAAGAAATTAATGATTGTAATGAGTGGTTGATTGGAAAGTCTAGCACGCAAGAAGTCAATTCCATAGATGCTGAGGATGATTTGGTATTTGGTGATGACGATGACTTGACATAGGGTACGGTAGCTAGGGCAGCAAGTGTTGGAGAAGGAAGGAAAAATCTTAGATTGCAAGCAAGATCAAGATCAGCAGTAGCTTTAACTTCACATTCAGAGCCCCTGACTTAAATCATGAAGAGATTAGTTATAGTTCAAAAGAGATGATTGAGGAGAACATAAAGAATGACGTATCTGATGATGGAGAAGATAATCATGATGACAACTTAAGCATAAAACCTGATGAAGACTTTTAGTTCTAGACTTTTAAAATAGAACAATAGACTGCCCTCTGTAAGTAATGGAGAAAACAAAAAACTCAAAAAAATATTTATTGTTTGGATGTGGTGTTTAGATAAAAAAAATCTAATAAAAACTTTTAGTTTTGAATTAGATCATTAGAACAATAGGCTGTAACAAAAACTTTTAGTTTTAGAATAAACTATGTTTATTTTCTTTTTTTTTTTCTAAAAAAGGGGCATGCTTTTTCAATGCCTAGCGCCTTGAGGGCGCCTAGCGCCCTAAACAATCTTAGACGATATTTTGAGACCAGGAGTCACACGATTTGCTACCAATTATATAGCACTTAATAATCTGATTGATAAGAAAGTACAGCTGCATCATATATTTGTCAGTCCTGAGTAGCAACAAAGTAGATATGTCAGGGCAGACATGGAGGCGAGCAATATGAAGAGCTTAGTGACGAGATAGTCATTCTGACAGCAGGCCGAGAAGATAGTAACGGCTATCAAACCTCTATATGAAGTGCTTTGGACCGTAGATGGTGAGCAATACCCACAAATGGGCCTCTTGTATTATATGATAGAGAGGATAAAGGAACAAATCAAGATGGCAGATCCACAACATGCCGATGAGTACATCTGGCAGGTAAGCAGCAAATCAAGATTTTTTTGAAAATTTGTATAAATAAACTTAACCAATTATGAAATGCTATGTACAGCTTATTATTTGATTCCGAGGTTCTAGTACTCTATACCTAGGATTGGCATGGATGAAAAACTTTTATCCATCTTACGAAATGTAATAAACAAGATGAAGCTCGATCCAAACATCGCAGCTGTGTCTTAAACAAGTTAAGTTCAGTAATGTTTATTAGCTTAGCTGTATCTTCAATAAGTAAGACATTATAATAAATAAATTTTTAATAGACGAAAATATTTAGGAAGGAAACAAAATTATTTAAAAGTAATGTAGCGGTCAGAAGTAAATTAAAGATGAATCCATATATGTATTAAGAAATCTATTATCATATTGATATATTTAATCTTCTTTTGATTTTGCAAAATTTCAATAATTTTGCAACTGAATAGTGGATGCATTTTGGTGGATCCGCATAAAATCTAAAGGACCTTGCCATCAAAATCCTCTTCCAGACGGTTTCATCGAGTGAATGTGAGCACAACTGGTCGACCTTTGCCCTTACTCATAGCAAGCAAAGAAACCATCTAAAATAGAAATGCCTTAATGATCTTGTGTATATGCACTATTTTGAGGTTATTGCTCAAATGTATTGAGGAGAAAGTTCAGATGAAGTACTCAGATCCGACTATGACTGATTTTGTTGATGAAGATGAAGATCCGATCATTGGATGGGTTATGAGTCAGCAATAGAAGCCAGAGCTTGATGAGCCAGGATCGTTTCTACGACCAGCCAATTTTGTTACTAGCGAGGCTGGGATGGACGCCTCTCAATGGGCAAACAGCAACATTCCACATAGGCCTCCAGCCAATACACCACAGCATCCATTCTCGCAGCCTAAGCAATTAGAGAAAGGAATGACAAGAAGACAGGCAGCTGCTATGCATATAGACAAAAGAAAAGGAAAGATAGCTGCAACCCCATTAGAGAGGGAGCATTCGGTTCACTCTGATTCAGACACCAGACAGAGCGATGATTGTGGTTCTTCAACTAGTCATGGATCTAGTGACCAGACAGAGCGATTTCATACAGACGTAGCTGGTTGGTAGTCTTCAATTCATTGGTGAGTCTTAGTTTATGCATATCATGAAAGATAGAGACTACAGTACACGAGCTGATAGAACCCATGAGGATACGATTTCATACAGACGATGGGCTCCACGAGGTCGTTCAGGACATGATGCAGCTATAGATGATCTTGCACATAGAGTAGGATCTATAGATGTATCAGGTTCATCCTCATATTTTGGATCCTCTTACCCGCAGCCATAGGCAACTTATGATCCTTACGGATATGGTGTATCGGAGATATCGTCTTCTAATGGCTACTATCCTATACAACCTGGAACATCTTACAGATTGAAATTTGCTACCGATATATTTGGATGGACCCCTTCACAACCATGCTATCAGCCCGAAAATACCTCTTAGAGCCAGGACCTTAGTGAGAGTTCGATGATGCTTTATGATCCAGCATGCCTACCTTATAGAATGAGCACCAAGAATTATAATACTAATTGATTAGAGGGATGGACTGATATTTCCTCCAAACTATATAAATGATCCTGCTATTTATGGACGTCGACAGTCGACCAGATTCTGATGATTGGTACATATTAAGTATTTTTAGATTTTTTAATTGATTTAAGCATTTTAAAATCTAATGATATCTAGTCTATGTATTGATTATTTAGGATGTTAAATAATATGTCACACTTAGATTTATGTCACACACGATTAAAGTGTATTGGAGTGATACGAACATTAGTTAATACCACCAAATATTAATTTGGACTTTAAAACATTCAATAAACAAATAAAATTTGATTGGACATCCCAAAAAAAAGAAAAAAAATCCAAAAAAAAATTGACATGCCAATCAAACCAGCACGCCTACCATACCGTATGTCGATACCGTACTATACTGAACCGGCCGAAAATCGATTTTCAAAACCTTGCTTCCTTTTATTCTTTTCATCATAATGGGCAATCTATTCTGCATGACAGCTAAAATGAACACAATCATAGAGCAATGACCCAGAAATTACATGACTTGAACATTATGTACTCGTGATGGACACGCAGATGGACCAGGTGTTACATTTTGTTGGTATAGCAAAGAAACCTTAGTTGCTTTTATTCTCATTAATAGCTTTCAATTTAAAAATACTAGTTAAGTATTGTTGTCAAATCTTTTGCAGCATATTACTTGAACGTCAGCTTCCACTTTGCCAGCAATCTGGCCATCAGGGAGCCTTACATGATGACCACAAGGAAAGTATTGCAGAGGCCTGCACCAGATCTAGAAAAGCATCAGGAGCTATTGAGGAGGTAATATGCATCCAATGTTTGTATACTAACTCTATTTTTAATCAACCATTGTTTTAACTTGTTTCAACTTAATTTAGGTGAAGATGCTTAGGGATGCAAGTGGTAGCTTTAGGCATCAGTCCATCATAAACAGTAGAACATCCTCTAAAAAATGTCAGGTATTAGATGAACCAAAACTGAATTTGGGATATTTATGAAATGGCACTAAGAGAAGGCCTTATGCATTATGTTTATGTGCATTGAAACATGCAACTGAGGCTAAGATATATCAAGCACTAGAAGAAAAAAAGATCGGGAGGGAGACAACAGTTTGGAGCCTTTTGATCCATTCAATCCCGGATTCTTACATGATGGTATTGATAGGGATCCCATGACTGCATAGTTAGAAAACCACAAGGATAATACATATCTGGACGAGCCTGGGGACCCTTCTAGGCTGCTTATTCAGATTGCACGGTAGGCCAGGGTGCCAATCAGTGGACTCAAGAGCACTTGGTCAACGCAGCAAGTGATCAACAGTAGAAGGGTTAAGGTCGGGGCTGATATGATGAGAATCTTGTTAGGGTAAGAAAATGAATATATTGTTACAGTCCATTGGTCGTTGTGATGCTGAGTTGGTAAGTCAAGATGGCAGTCAAACCATTGAGAAACATCAGACCAACCAAGGGAGCAAGGCTACTCAGGTTAGCAATGGTAGATAAAAGACCTCAATGCATGATGATGACAGCAAGATTTAGGAGCCTTCTAATTTTGGCCTACCTAGATCCTCAAAGAAGACTAGTGATGACTTATGATAACAATGCCAACAATGGGACCATTAATGCTGCAGGGACACAGGTGGAGTCACAACTTCTTGCACTTGCTTTGTTTACATGTGAGGCAAGATTTGATCATGCAACTCAGAATCAGGATCAAAGTGCCAAGCCATTCTTATGCTATTGGAGGATCTCATAGGAGGCCAAGGAACAAAAGTAAAGGAGATGGTCTTGAGAGGAGTCAAAGCTATGCATGGGAATAATATCCTTAGGGATAACAATCTTGGGATCAGTCATGTGATGTGGATAGCATCCCTAAGTTGGTTTGACGGGGTGGTCAAGTAGGGATGATCAATACTCACTCAGCATTCACTTCCCTTCTGTCCTACCAACATGCATTCAACAATAGTTCTGATTCTTGGTCCATGTCCAATGCTCATAGTAACCTGTATGACAACCAATAAACACAAGATGTACATCCTATGGATCAGTCAGCATCCAGGGGATATTGACAACACTTCTTATGTTCCTTTATGCAAGTACAGCTAGAACTCCTGGCAAGGAAGCATAGCTTCTATTGTCTTCGTTAGTGCCTATCAGGGTTTAGCGCCCTCCTTTTATACTGATCACAGAGGTGCACAACCCAATGCGATATAATTATGATACAAGTACCATCAATACTACTAGCCATACATGACATTGAAGCAACATCAAGGTTATTTCAAGCGGATAGGCAACATGGAGCTGGTGATCAATGAGAATGCATATAAGCCTACCAGGAACTCACTCTAGCATTGAGGTATAAGGTTGTACAAAGAACTTGATGCTTTTATTGATTGATATTATAAATAATATCTTCTTTTGTTGTTTATATGCATTTAAGATTCCAAGTTGCAGGATTCGTGAGATATGTATATTTCTAATTCTAACTTCAACTTGCACAGAAAATCATGATTAATTGTAGTTAAACTCAATAATGCCACTCCTTTGCAAAGACAGAGAAATGGGGAAATTTTCAAAATAAGAATTTAGAGGCCAAAAAAGGTCTTGCCAAGTGTGTTTGAGACATACCAATGCATACCCATCGATATGCTTGGTTAGTTTGATGCCATGAATGGCACATGCGAAACCCATCCTCCGTCACTTTGGGTCTAATCTTTAGTATTTTGGTCCTTTAAACAACCCATACTGACTTGTGTCAATCCCCATCCTGGTCAATATCAATTAGTGACAACCATTATCAACTAGGATGGCCCAATATGAAGGGACCCAGGTCCCAAGAGCATCCTAAGACCCAATAAGTCATCGGTGCAATTTAAGATGTCCGATATGGCCCAATATGGACCATTACATACTAAAGTTGAAACCATTGATTCATGGATCGTCAACTCAAAACCGAACCCCATGTCGGCCAGCTAGCGGTACAAGTCGGTACACTCCTATATCGGATCGTACTAGGTCCAAACCGATATAGAAACAAGGGATGAACCGAGAAGGAAAAGAAAGAGAAAGAGAGAGGGGGGAGGGACGAGAGGGAGGGAAAGAATGTGAGGCCAGCATAGATGCCTGTGGTGGCCACTAAAGGGCCGCTGAGGCCTACCAGACTCCGTGGTCCACCGCGAGAAAAACTAAGAAGAAAGGGGAAAGGAGGGAGGGGAGGGCCGCGGAGAGGCCACCGAAGGGCCGCTGTGGCCACCGGATAGCCCAAAACTCCCCTACGGCCGCCAGGGGTTCGAAACAGGGGCTTCATCCCTATTTCATCAAGTTTTTTAAAAAATTCGATGAAACAGTGAAGCCGGCAAATCGATTGTCAGATTCACTATGCATCAGATTTTTTTAAAAATCTGACCAAATAAGGACGAAGCCCGTGTTTCGAATCCATGGAGGCCACTAGGATTTTGGGCCGTCCGGCGGCCTTCATGCCACCTTCCCCTCTCTCTATCTCTCTCTCTTCTCAGTTTCTCTTGTGGAGGACCAATGGAGACCTAAAGGCTTGGCAGGCCACCACTGACCTTCTCCTCTCCTTCCCTCCCCTCCTCTCTTTCCTTCTCCCTCACTTCATTTTTGCTGGTATTCCAAATCGGATGCCCGTACCACACTGGTTAGCTGCATGTATGGTTTGGCATGCCCCGAACTGCCTAGTTCAGACCGATTCGGCAAGCCCTGCATTGATCTTTACTAGTCTAGTCGCATACTCCATACATTACATCTTTCTTCTAAATCTATTTTTCCTTCTATTGATGTTCAAAGTTTGAACCTTTATGAGCTAACATCTCATTACATATGCTGCACAAAGGGGTGTACACGGTTCAGGGCAGATTGGTTTGGAGTTATTTTTTGAAACTGAACCAACTTGAATCAATTTCCTAAAATTGAAATAAAAAACAAATCAACTAGCTGTGAAAACTGGTTCAAACTAACCCAAGAAATTCAGTTTGGTTCAGTTCGGTTTATCAGGTTACTAGGCTTAATGGGCTTCTACTGAATGGGCTGGCTAATGGGCTTTGCTAAATGGGCTTCATCAAATTACCAAGAAGACGAACAAAATCCAGCAAGAAAAATGAAAAAGCATGAGTGACAGAAGCAAAACTTCATGGTGATTGCCCATCGAGAAGAAGAAGACCACCAATCAACCATGAGGAAGAAAACCAACTGAAGAAAGAAGAAGAAGAAGAAGAACCCTTAACAAGTCACCCATCATCACCTCAGTTTTATGCATACATGGATGAAGAAGAGGAGGAGAAGGAGAAGGCTAAAAAGAAGCAAGGATTGGAGAACCAGTCCTTCGATGAGAAGGACAGCAATCGTGACTTTCCATTCACACTCCCCATGGATCCCAACTTCCCACCAAAAAATCAAGGCATAAGAGGCTCCAATTTCGAGCAAGAGACCCAAACATAAGATCAAAATCACTCGTTTTTGTTTTTTTTTTTACTGTTTCATTTACCTTTGGTGGAGAGGTGTGGGATGATGGACAGGTGGCAGTGAGAGAAAGTCCTTTGTTTGGGAGTCAATGAGGAGGGAGTGGAGCCTCTGGAGGTTCATGTCACCACAAAGAGTGTGGAGGAATAGAGCCATGAGACCCCTTGAAGGTAGCCTAAGCATTTCTCAAAGCTAAACTCTCAACTGAAGCAAAGAAGATGGGATCTTTGCCTGCTTCATGGCAGTCAGAGCCAGGAGTTGGCTCTGGTGAATCCATAGTTTGGCCAGAAAGAGCTGGGAACCCCATGGTGGAGGCCTCTCGCACATTCTTTCCATGGAACTGAGAGAACGAAGCAGAGAACTGGAGCACATTTCAACCATAGCTGCCCCCCCCCCCCTCCTCCCCCTATTGCAACCCTAATAGATGGGAGCCCTAGTTTAGATCTGGACCGTTGATGTTTGATTAGAGAGATAGGATGTAAAAGAGTTGAAGGGCACTAATTATACTTGGTCCCACATCAACTATTTTCATTAGACTCTCTTACTTTAAAATGATATCATCACTACTGAGAACAGTGCAAGCAGTGGCATTCAATGGGGTCATGTTATTGGGTTCGGGTATGACTGGTGCACCGGGCTGGCTCACCCATTCCTAGTTAGCTAGTAGATATGAGAGCAACTTGGTTATATTTGTGGGTCTGGGTGTGACTAGTGCACCAGGCTAGCTCACCTGTTCCTAGTTAACCAGTAGATATGTGGGTTAATTCGGTTTAAGCCCTTTTTTAAAAGAAATTTGGACCAGAACAAAAGCAACTTTTTTCAGTTCTAAAAAATTTCAAACCGAAACCAAACCAAATGTGGAAAAGCTCAACCCAAACCAAACCAAACAGACCGGTTCGGATCAGGTTTGCAATTCGGCTAGTTTTCTGCACACCCCTAGCTGCACAAGTTCTTTAAATAAAAAAATTCAGTACACAATATTTTTTCAACAAAAGAATGAACAAGTTTTCACTTCATTTGTTTGGAATATGCTGTATTGAGTTGCTATATATTCTTTTCCACATGTCTGCTACAGTGTTGCTTAAACAATAAGGTGCTTTTTCTATAAGATGGAATTTCCCTTCTAAAGACTCCAGATTCATCAAAGATAAGCCAAAACTCTACACCATCCATGTTCAAGTATTATATATGATCATCGACTTCTCAATCAAATATTTAGAAATCCAGGTTCATTGTCCAAGTTTATATAAAGTCAGTAAAACGTTCTTTTTTCTCATGTTTTCAAACTACGTGTTCTAGAAACACAAACCATTCAAAAGGTGACTTAAAATACAATTCAAAGCAATCCCTAAGTAGGAAGACCTTGCAAATGAGGATCTATAAAGCTAACCCAAATAGTGATGAAAAGGCTGGATTGTTATGGTTATTGTTTTGGTGACAAAATATACTAATGCATTGCGATTGAACCTATATCTCAAGTAAAGGGCCATTTTCCAGCCAAAGTAGAATTTAAAAAAGGAGTTTTCAATATATCATTCACCAAAGGTAAATCATAAATAACATTAATAAAATCTAGGCAAAACATGCAACTAGACTGAGACATCATAAATAGTAAATGTATAGAATAGTCATGCTAGTCCAACTATGCTACCAATACGAGAAGAAACTACAAAATCACAAGTAGTTTGATCCAATGCCCACCATTTTGGTGTCAGGTACATGTACCGTACAGGTACATTACCAATTTGGTACAATATGGGTCTGTAGGTATGGTACACATCCCATACTAAAACAGCTCTTGAGCCATTTTTCTCACCTTTTATCTCGGTATATCACATTACGCCTTAGCATAGGTTGGTACAAGTAGCTACGGGATGTGTACCAACCCAGATATGATTTTCTTACCAATTTGGACCCGATACAGTACGGTACGCCCCAATTGGGCGGTTTGAGGCAATACCATAGTCACTTTGATCTTTAAAAATATAAAGACTAGTAGCATCTAAATATAGGTAATATGGTTTTTCTAGTGACTGCAAAAAGCTAGAAATGTTTGAGCTCCTGAAGAAGCTAATTATGACAATAAATGAGAGAGAAATGGAACTGGTACCCACATTAAACAAATCAGTAGCAAAGTGGCAGCTATATAACACAACTCTAATTCAAGCAAGCACCACCAAAGAGATTGAGCAAATTATGACAAACAGCTTTAACCTGATGCTTGCATAAATCATGCCAAGCATCTTGGCTCATGCTAGTAAAAAAAAAGAAAAAAAACATCATTGACATGATAAGGAAATGGAAAAATATGCCAACACAGGGTCATGGCTTAACTATGCATGTATTGTTAGGAGATTTTCTCATCAATAGAGTTAAGTATCCAAAGCTATTTGCTGTGCATTAAACAAAGAAGCATTTAACCAAGTACTTCATGACGCATGATTGATTGTCACATGTAGTCGAACCACAAATACAAAAGAAATAAAATTAAGATGAGGAGGCTGCTTAAGATGCATCCATATATCTAATCTACAAACCATTCTCACGAATCTAAGGCTCACACATAAATTATGCATTTTTTAGCATTTTCTGTAGAGAAACATAAGAGATTGACATTATGGGCCATAATAAAAGAAGTACAGCTAAATCTTTAAGAACAGCAAGGGTTTCTCGAAGATGGATCTAGAAATTCTAACACACAAATACATCAATTAGGAGATTAATACAAAAGGAAGCAGTCATATTAACTTAGAAAACGACATCATAGGAACCTCAAGTCTGAAGAAAACAAACATCTTGGAAATACTAAATGCTCAGGCAAGCCATTATTTTTAATAATACAATCATTTCTCAGAACCTGTGTTTGTTTGTAACTATGTATTATATACATGCAAAACATGATTTACATCAGGATATACAGATGTTTTGAATCAGATGTATGACAAGTGGCACACTTTAACATATTATAATGCACAAGAGAATTATACTGTAATAGTTCACCATAAAGAAGCCCATGGCAACTGTTAGATCATTTAGGGCCTGTTTGGATATTCCTATAGGATTGGGCTGAAATTCCAATAGGAATTGGACCTGTTGGCCCATCTATCTTGTATTTTCTAAGAGCCTATTCAAATCCAGCCCAGATCCTCTTTGGGCTACATGAAGGAAAAAAAGCATGGATGCCTTCTTTTCTTCCCACAGGACTTGGGCTGACTGGTGTTTGATTGATACAAAGTCATGCTTACATGGATGGCCCAATCAACTAATCCTACAGGATTTTCAGCCCAATCCCATGGAATATCCAAACAGGCCTTTAAACTATATTCATTAATGCGAAAAAGGAGAGAACAAAAAAGGGAAAGGGAACTAATTAGCAAAACAAATCATCAAATTTTGGTAGCCAAAATGATGAGCAGTACCTTAGCAATGACATGTGGATTTCCAACAATAATTAGCAAGGATCTAGCACGAGTTATGGCAACATTAAACCTTCTAGGATTACTGAGGAATCCCAAGTTGTGCACCCGGTCAAATCCATTATGCTTAACAGTTGACCTGACCGTAGATATGATTATTATTTGCCTTTCTTGCCCTTGAAATTGTTCCACACTTCCCACCTTCAGATCTGGCATCTCAAGCAATTCAAGGGCTTTCTTTAACTTGAGTACTTGCTGACGGTATGGAGAAATAATTCCAATATCAGTCTCATCTATATCAGCATTCCTAATCAGTTTCCTGATAAACTCTACCACTTTACTAGCCTCAATTCTATTGAACCAAGATGGATTACTACCCTCCCTCTCATCACATCCCTGAATTCCGAAAAAGAGAACAGGAAATGCTTTGTTTGGAAGACCCACTGAATCATAAATAGATGTTGCTTTCTCCTCTTTACAAGCAATCAATTCATTCTTGTAGAAAAGCCTTGAAGGGAGCTTCAAGATTGCTGGATGACAACGGTAGTTTCTTACCAGCTTCATCACATAGTTTTCATCACCAACTTCATAATATTTGCACTCCAAAAGTCTTTCCAAGTATGATTTTCCCAAACCATAACTCTCAGCATCTTTTGAATAAATTATAGGTCCCAGCTGCATAGGGTCTCCAGCTAGCACAACAACAGTGTCTTGTATACATAAGTTCGATACAGGAACCATTGTCTCTGGCTCAGAGGCTTGACCAGCCTCATCCAAGAAAATGTGGGAGAAGCGACCCCTCCGGATGCCTTCAGCATATAGCAGAGATGCACTCATGTAGGTTGATACAATGATCTTGTAACGCAATAAAGCCTTAAGTGGAGGGCATTTAAATACCATATCTTCAAAGAAGCAAAAACGGATAAACTCAGGCTTGACATCTTCATAAGGACGGCTGGTTGCATTTAGCCTAAATATGTCATTTTCTCGAACACCAACGCCTTCACCAAGCAGCTTTTCCAAAATATGATCTGCTGCATTATTTGATGAGGCACAGACGAGAATCCATGCTTTTCTCCTGGTTTTGTAGAGTTGTAGTATGGCCTCCACCAATGTGATTGTCTTACCAGTTCCCGGAGGTCCGAAGATGACATAAGGAGGAGCTCCTTTACAGCCAAGTATCATTTCAACTGAATGCACTTGCTCCCTATTTAGAAGTGCATTCAGTGGCACAAACGATGAAGCTTCAATCATCCTTGTATGGGATGACTGACATGGAAAGAGCAACTCTGGCCCTAACTTTTCAGCAGCACAAACTGCCTGATATAACCTCCTCATATTCACCCTGTTGTACGTGAAGCTAACATTGTAAAGATCCTCATCTTGGTGACACCTATGTAAGTCCTTATGAAATCGTAAAAATATTTCATCAGCCTCAACCCTGTGAATGTAACCCTGAAGAAAAAACAACATATTCTGTCAAAATAAGTATTATACCCCAAAGAAGGCTTGAGTATTGCAGAAACTTAGCACACAGATATAAACCTGATAAGGATGGTTATCATTGTCCGAGCTGTCAGTTGCAAGCTGGGCAAATATATAGTCCCCATAAACCAGTGAAGGCCTTCTCTCAGCCAATCCAGGAACCTCAAGAGACAAAAACTGGTAACCCCTCTTTTTCATGGTGACGCACTCCATGTCATACGCTGTCATTTCTTGCTGCAAAAACAATTTAACAGTTAGCAAGGCAACAAAAGAGATCTTTAACCTTCGATTACACTTATGAGAATAGTTCTTTACCTCCAAATGAATTTCTTCCATGACAAGCAGTGTGCTGAAATATCTCTGATAGTTATCACCATTCAGTCCTTCTGTGATGACTTCAGGTAGCTGTTTATTTTCAACAATTTCACGGATGTCTTGGGGTATGGCAAACTGAGGAAGCTTATATTTAAATCCCTGTATACTTGCCCGAGATGGGCGTTGACCTGCTACATATTGATCATGATCAAATTTCTTTTTCCGGGAGGAACCTCTTGAATAGGGCTTACCAGAAAACAAAGACTGCGAGACTTTATCCTCTGCTAATAGAAAGGCCACCCTCTCAATTTTCTCATCACCCAGATCAAAATGGATAACCGATGTATGCAAGCCAATTTCTTTTGGTTTACATGACAGCCAAATCGTGAGATTTTGCCCAGGCTGAAGAACCCTATCCTCCAAATAAGTCAAACCCATAAAACAGTGCTTTGCATCCTCATCAGCATCATCAGATGGAGGTTCCATCAATGACAGAACAAAGCTATCCTCAGGGTTTGAAGAGAATATCCTAACACTCCACAACTCTTTTGGATCGCTAGTGGTGTTTCTAATATTAATTGAATCTGCTGATGTTTCTCCTATGAAAGCAGACCGAGGTTTCCCACCAACAAAAGAGAAAGGAATTGTAATTACAACAGAACCTTCTTCAAGTGGATTGAAAGAGTGGAGGGATTCATCATCCTCAAAATCTAAGAACCCTACTTCTGGCTTTTCTCCAATTACCGAGTATTCTTCATCCCACTTGTTTTCACCAAGCGTACCCATTGTACAATGAACTTTCACTCAAGCACGGGCCGACCCTGTATGATGCCCAAGGATCATTAGAATTCATCCCTTTTTTTGGCCCCATTTTAACATAACAACATTAGTAGAAGCAAGATCACTTATTCTATCAAGGAAAAAAAAAATTACTTTCATGTGCAACAATATCACCAACAAAGTGCTCATGCAGAAAGGCCAATCAAGAAGTTTAATTGATAGCAAATTTAATGAAAATAGAAATGAGGATATCTATTCTAGCAGCATAGTAACATCATCTAACACCACTGTTTTCCGTTCATAAATGTAGGTAGACTTAAAAGTAACTTGATGAACAATAACATTAATAATAAATAGTAGAATATTTAATAAAGATTCATTCCACACTAGAATATCAACAAATTCAGTAATATTAATAATAAATATGAAATCCCTTGCCATTAGTTAATGTAAATAGAACCAGATCCATTTAATGAACGAAAACATCAACAAGCGTTATTTAAAGGTATCAAAATGAAGGACATTTAAACAACCTTAGTAGAAGTAAGATGAGGATCCACAGATAGATCTGGACTGAAGCAGAAAATTCTTCAAGACTGTGGATTCTGTACTCCAAAAGCATATGATAAATGACACACGGGATCCCTTTAAAACAAGAAAAGGATGCAAATAAACACTTCAACATTTTCTACAAAACAACATTTCAACATTGTATGCATCAATAATCATTAATACATATATCAATGATACCAGATAACCTTAACCTGCTGGATCACAATTTATTCAGATGACGGGAGCCATTAAAAGTGAAGTGACCAAAAGCACAATAGAATTGAGGAATATAAAGAAAATTGATATTAAACCAATACAATGATACAGAACAACACTAGACCCAGTTCACCAACTCCCCCTCCAAAACCCCAAACTAGCAAAGAAAAAAAGGGGAAGAAAGGCCTACAAAAACGGGAGAGATAGAAATGCATCGAACTTTAGATGACATTCATAAATATCAACATCTTAACAGCTATTTTTTAATCCATAAGATAGCTCTCAATGCCATTCAAAAATTACAGAAAACAATTTTAACCCAGATTTTACATTTTTTTTATCTTTTTCCGTTTCAGTGCTTTAGACCATTGAAACCGTTTGAAATGGAGACACCAAAAAGCATCACAGAATTTTTTTTTTTTAAAAAAAAGGAAAACTCACAAAAAGGAAATAAATGGTATCCTCTTTTAGATACAAATCAAAGGCAACAAATATCCACATCCATCTCCAAATGCCAGAGTTTACAAAGAACAACCCTAACCCAGATCCTCAAAAGCCCATCGTTTCTAGCCTTTGGATGGCTAAAATCATTTATAATGGAGATTAACAAAGCATCAAGAATTTCAGAAAAACTAAAAACAACAAAAATCAGAAAAATGAGAAAAAGTAAAAGGGAAGGGTCAACATCTACATACATTTTGAAAACAATTATAGATTCATAGATATCTCAATCCATAACTAAAAACCCGAGACAAAACAGCAAACAGACTCAATCCAGTCCCCAAAATCTTTTCTTTCCCCCTGTAGCTTAGAATGTAACCAACTATACGAACATCAAAAAACCCAAATTATCAAAACTAGCTACTAAGAATGCGTGACAACTTCAGGAAACGAAGAAATACCTTCCGATCAGACGAACAAAACGGATTCCCTACGCCCGATGGAAATTGAGATCAATCTATAGATGGTGAAGGGCGACCAGCGAAACCTCGTGGCCCAATCTATCGGCAACGGGGATCAAGCGATTGCTTCTACTAAGAGAAGAAGAGAAAAGGTGGGAGAAGAAGAGAAAAGGTGGGATTTTGGGGCGCTTTTAGGATCCGCGGGTTGAACGAAGCAATAATGGTGAAGGAAACCGAGCAAGAGAGCGTAGAGAGCGAGTGTCCGCAGCGCCTCGCTCTGCATACCTAGAGCGGCCTCACGTCTGGGTTCGGGTTGTATCTTTCGCGCGAAAGAACGATTCCCCTTTTTCGCGATTTCAACCGTTGGATGCCGTAATGGCCGGTTCCAGATCTGTGCAGACCAGGAATAAAAGAATGAAATGCTTTGACAGTTGTGCAAGTCGCGTTGGCTTGGCGTTGCGAAATCAATCATTTTTTCGCACGAAAGATGCAACCTGAACCCCACACGTTTTTCTCTCCGGTTCTCTCCTCCTCGCCCAAACATAGAAGAGGTTACCCAGACCAATGATGGTATTACACGTATTATATATATTTTCTTGATTAGTTCTTGGACCCCTAAGAAGCTCCCTTAGCTGTTTACTTGCAAATGCCATATGGTCACCAAATAAACATGATGAACAATCACAAATGTCTGCCCAAGCCAAACTTTTCTCCAGTGGTATGCTTTATTTATATGAGAAGACCATTATGCTCGTAGATCCAACAACTTTAATTTTACCGAACCCTTCATCTTTCAGGCTATTGTTACTCGTATAAAGCATAAGACACATCAACATATAAGTGAGTGCGCAAGACTATTTAATTATTAGATACTTTTATGAAAAACTTGTGCTCGAAAATAGATCTTTTATATTGCATGGAAAGATAATATCATTTAAACTATACCAAATCTTGCATCAACGATCTAATGGACCAATTCATTAGTCTTGTAATTGGTCAAACCAAAAACTAAATCGACTAAACAACGCTAATGAAATAGATGATCAACAATTCATAGCAAAAATAGATACAAGCACTAAATTCAATAGTTGATGTTGAAACGTGTAAGTACTGATCTTTAAACTAGAAGTAGCATGCTTATCGATTATTGTGACCAATATGCACCAATGAGCTACTATAGCAAAAATAATGTAAAAGACTAATGTTAGCATGCAAGGAGTGTAGATAAGAGCTTTTTTGCAAATATATTATTTCTCTTTTAAGATATATAGATTTGGCTGTACCATTGGGAAGCAAGCTTATATGCCAAAAATTTAGGTATTCCTTACTTTCACAAATAGTTTCTTATAAGATTTTTGTGGAGATACATGAATCGCACCACATCCTATGCATTGTAAGCTAGCATTACTCCCATGATTAATCATGCATATCAATACCGGGATGTACACCAACTTTTTTAAGAGCTTTATGAATATATAATACTGCTTTTGTATGAGACATGAGAACAATTTAAACATTAATTCTATGGTAAATTTCAAGGGGATCTTCTCCTCAGTTGAAATATCAAAAAATTTACTCGAATAAAATCATTTAACCACCTTGACATAAACATTTTTACTAGCATTTTATTTTGAGCTCCAATCAAATTGCTAATCATGTGCTATGGATCTAGTAGGATGTTTGGTCAAGAATCTGACCTACTGTATTCATATCAAAATCCATGGTCGACTAGTTATTAAATAAAAACCAATGCATTGTTTAAGCTCAAACTTGTCTATAAGTTGATCCTTGTCACTTGCTTAAGTTTCTCCTTTTTTTCCTCTTATTCAATTGACTTAATAAACTTGTCATAAAGCTAAGCTTCAGCAGTAAACAAATTATTGAGTACATCTGCAACGCTAATTGAAGATGAGTTCTTCACTGATTTGCTGTTTTGTGTATGAGTAGGTCAATTGATCATTAGAGTGGATGTTGGAAGCTTGGTTAGTAATTGGCGCAATCGCTTCTTACCAACCATTGGGGGATTCAGTATTTATGGAAAGCCTGTACTTCCAATAAGAAGACATCCCCTGTGCTATGTTCATTTAGCCCTTTCTAATAATGGATGTGCTAGTCAAAATTCTATGCCACCTAACTCACATTTCAGCCACCAGTCAGTTTTGCTGCACATCACACTTATCAGATGTATTCTATGATTAATGTTTGTTTCTGAATATATTTTTTTTAATTTTTTTTATTATGATTTTTGAAAAAGGTTCAATTTTAAAAATTTTATACTTTTAAATAATTTCATGTTAGATAATTTGATGCAAGTAGAGTTGCATTTAATGAAGTCCAATAGGCCAAGACATAGTTGAGCTTTGTGGGTTAATCTTTTTGATAGCATTGGAATTTAAAGTTAAACTTTAAATTTCAATTGTTTTGACTTTAACATTAGAGAGCTTTAATGGGGCACCAAATTAGCCATTGGGCTAGTTGTTAAGGTCCATATTGGGCTTGTGAAGGTTTGCTGGACCAAGCGCTATATACAGCCTCATATCTAGGTTCTCAACACGTGAAAAAAAAAAATAATAATATAAGGAGACTTTGCAGGAGAAATATCATTTTGTTGTGTCTCCAATCTCACTATTTCTTCTCCATCTTTACTTTTGCCCTAGGTGACTAAAGGAGTATTTGGAATTAGACCTCCACATGATCATGCTTGTGATAGGATGATTTAGGTTTAGCTGAGTTCGTTGTACCTTAAGGGCAATATCCTCAAATTCTTGCATGAGAAAGCAAAATTCCTTCTCATAGTAGTATTCCTATGCATCTTGTTTCAAGGAAGATCTTATCTTTCTTTATTATAATATCGATCAAATTTTACCAACTTTTTATAATTATTTATTTCAATTATTTGAAATATCAGCACCATAGTTTTTCAATAGTGTAGGAACAAATTTTGTCTATCTCAATAGTTGCTAGTATTTGCATGCCTAAAAACTATAATATAAATTTCTAATTACACATTTTATATAATTTAAAATCTAAAACTTGCCATTGAATAGCATGATATTTTACTACTTTGGAGTATGTGTTGAAAGATGATTAGCATGTCTTATTTTTATTAAACAATTTTTCTACTATTAAAAAATAGTGCAAAAAGTTTTATAAGCCTTCTTTTTCACACTAGTTTTGCTCTTGAAACAATTCCTATATCAGATAGCTCACTATCAATAGAATTTTCAACTTCAATATTTATAGTATTTTTTTTAGAAAAAACATCATTGAAAAGTTTAATCAGATTTCCTATTAAGACTCTTCCAAATCTATTGTTCGATGAATAACTGTTCAAGAAAAAGATTTTCATTAATTCTGAATCAAAATCTGTTGCCAGTAAGTTTTTAAATAAAACCACTATTTGAAAATCTGGATAGAGAACCTTAAACCAATTTTTAAGATAAAATCCATTAAAATGTACTGCTCTAAAAAATGTTCAAAAAAAATGATAAAAAAAATAAATAAACTCTATCAAAATCCTTTTAGTCCTCCTGAAAATCATGGAGGAGTTTTTGTTTTATAAATTTCATTCTAGTCATTTTCTATCATTTCCAAATTATCTCCAGAAAAATCATTGCCTTTTAAAAATCTTTTCCTACGTTATTCTATAAGATAATTTCTATTTAATTGTATACTTATTTTACTATTTTGAAAAACACCCAACACACTTTAATATAGTTTTCAAAGAATCTTTATTTCATTTCAAAAACTTGAAATTTACACATGAAAATGTATCAATTGCTATTTTATTTAGCATTAATTAGAGTTAGTTGGTCTCATTTATGATATTTTTCGGTGCGATTTTAATTCTAAAATACTTACTAACTTTATTTGCTTTCTTGATAATTAGCACACTTTATTATATTTAGTTTTAAATTTAAAAATTATTTTTGTATTATTATTAGAAGCCATTGGCCAAATCCCGTGAATTTTATGTGTATGTGTATAGAACTATATAGCACTTATTATAAAATAACTTTTCTTGACCAACATAACATTTTTTGTAAATGACAAATATAATTTTCAAACACATGAAATTTAATGAATTTTTTTGAATATATTTGCTTATAAATAATACAAAATGGTATGAATACCCTCACAAACTTACTATTTGCATGTATATCCTTATATACATCCATCTATTAAGGATATTTCAACTATTTTAATTTTAAGAGAATATTATAGGATCGCCTCTCAACTTTAATCCAATTTTACTAACAACTTATTTATTTTAAAAGAATCAAATTAGTCCTTTAATTTTTGATAAACTTAAAGTGGTGCTACTGTTCCTTCACTACCACTTCACTAGCTTGTTGTTTCAATAGATAAAAATACCCCTTGCTTGTATAGATGATTTAAAATTAGTTTGAAATGGATTGTGGAGGATCTTCTATCAGCCCTTGAGAAGGGTGATGGTAGGCTTGATAGAGATGACGTGAGTTTAGGGCAGCATCGAAGGCATCATGGACAGAATTGGAGGAGAAGGAGATGAGGAGGAAGAATAGGAGGGGGAAGGAGGGTTGCCAGCGAGAAAAGAGCAAAGGTGGAGGGAGCCATGCTGGAGGAGGGTAGGGTTGTAGAGAAGCGAGCAGGTGGTAGAGGCAGTTGTTGTGGTGGTTGGAGGTGGGATCAGTAGTGAGGGCATGGACCTAAAAAATGTAGCGGTGGTCAACGATGGCCTAGAAAAGGATAGAGGGAAAGGGGCCGATGGGGAGGGCAAAGGTTAGCATTGGAGGTAAAGAAGGAAGGAGGGAGCTGAAGGTAGATAGGTGAGGAGGTGATTGATCAATACATGAAATAGGATATTAGAAGCATTAGATTATATGTTATTTAATTTATAATAGTTTGAATTTGATGCTTCTTAATTATTTTTGCAGGAAATTGGTAGATTGGGTCTACTCAAGATAATAATCTAGATCCAAATATGATGGCTAAAAGCAACCACATCAAGAGGGGTCCATGATTAACTTTTTGAAGTATTAAATGCATGGTGTTGGGTGCAGCATGAACCGGGTCCAAGAAGTGGAGTTCATGCAAGAAAAAGCTGGGAGTTTTACTATGCGTGGGCTTTTCAAATGGGTATTAATTAAACTATGTTGGATGGTGTATAGAGCTGGCTACATGAAGTATAGGCAGGCTTGTTTCAAATGCGAGAATGGATAGCACATATGGGTTCGAGTGCTAATGAAGCACAATTCAATTAAAATTCAAAAAGAAAGGGTATTGGAATTCAAATGGGCCTGGGATACTATTTATGTGGATTGATTCACGGGCTTCATGTGGAAAACATGCCTGAGATGCAAAAAAAAAACACTGCTGGTGCGGATTGAAATATTATTTAAAGAGGAGGAGCCGAGAAGGAAAGGAGAGCTATGTATCTTTCTTTCTATTCCAAAGTTCTGTAAAAAAATTTTTGAGAGAGAAAAAGAGGGTGGCACCCATGAGTCTTCTTCCTTGTCTTACTCCCATGAAGATAATGCTTGCAAATACCATACGTGGCTAAACTTAGAGTCTCCTAGAGAGTAGAGGAAGTTCTTTTAATGTTTATATTTTAGTTTCTTTGTCATGTAAATAGATCTTAATTGTAATGATCCTTTTTTTCATGAATAAAATCTCTTTTTTATTACTCAGGTATGGTGCTTATTGCTTGAACTATGGTTTAAATCTTTGAATAACCTATGGCTATGTAGAGACGAATCCTGCTATGATTCATGCTTAACAAGATAGGTTATGATTAGGATTGGACTATGGAAATTTATTTATTTTTATGATTTGATACTTAGAATAACCTATAACTATGTGGAGACAGATCAAGGCACTACAATCTGTACCCAGCAAAGATAGGTTATAATCGAGAATCAATCATGATTTTACTAATTACATCATAAAGAACTAATTTACATTTTATTAAAAAGAATTGAATTGAAACCTTGGGATGCCTTTCATATTTGTTTGCTTATTAATTATAATTTCAGTTTAATTTGAACTTTTATTTTCTTTCAACCATATTTCTACTCTTTTTTATTTTTAGTATTTGTAATCTAATTAAAATTTTTAGACATCCTAATTAAAAGTAAACATAACTCCATTGATCTTTATAGAATCGACACCTGACTCAACCCCTACTATTTAATTGTTGAATCAGGTTTGTTTATTTTTGGTGTTATTGATGACTACACATCAAATTTTAGCATCGTTGAGGAAAATCATTGGCAAGGTTAGTTCATAAAAAAAAAATGCTTTATTTGTTCTTAATCTATCTTTAGTTTGTAGCACTTTCTAACTTACCAACTTTACTAAGTTAAACTTACATTCCTGCAAACTCAAAAAAAACAAAATAAAATAAAATAAAATTTTTTAAAAAAATCTTTACACTAAAACCTCATAAGCCATTTACAAAATTAAAGATCTAATTATCAAGTCTAAAAAAAATAAATTAATTTAATTTAGTCTTAACTATATGCTAATCACGAAGATTGGACATCTTGGTTTATTGTATCTCATCTCCATAATTAATCTTAAGGATAATAATCCATTAATCAGATAAGATGGAAATTTGATCATCCTTCTTTGATCTAAAAATCATATCTTTCGTTCTGCATTAAATCAAGCCTTAATTTTAAAATCAATTAGACGTTAGTCCTAGGAATTTCGAGCTCAATAGGACAAAAAAACCCTAGAGTTGAATTGAGTGTGGATTGGTTAATTGCTCGGTGCCTCAGGTAAGTGGTTTAAGAAAGTGGTTTTCAATTGATTTCCTTAACTGATCTGGCCAACTCAGTTGATGTCTAAGAAAAGCAATGAGCAGAAAACCTCCCATATCTTACACTTACATGGTCGAGTCAGTTAGTCAGTTTTGGATTTAGAGTACTCAAAGACAGTCTTAGAGTTAGGAGTTGTCTAGATCTAGATTAATCCTAGGATAGAGAGTCCATGCTTGTTTAATTTGATTGTAATTAATACCAAAATATTAACTAATTTTTTTTTTCTTATAGATTTAAGATTCTCAGGTTCTTCTCTTTAGATTTTCTTCACTCTTTTCTCACTTTATTAAAAAAAATATATAACCATTAAAATTTTCAGCATTTTCTCTAAGGTATAATTGTAAGGTGTATGCTTGGTCGTAGATCGTTATGATTAGAAATTCAATCTTTTGATACAGAAACGGAAAGAACCTTTAGAGCCAGCAGACATAAAAACATGGACCAAAATCAGAAGAATGATCCATCTAGGTAGTTAAGGGAGTACTTTACTCCTTTCATATATACCTACTCTCCTTATATTCAAGTGCCCCCTATAGAGGCCATCCAATATGAAATTAAGTCCAATATAATCCAAATATTACTCTCATTTTATGAATTTAGTAATGAGGACCTTTATAAATATCTTGAAGAATTTCTTGAGATATGCTTAACTATCAAGATTCACAACTTCTCCGATGATGTCCTTAGATTGAAATTATTCTCTTTCTCACTTAAGGACAAAGCCAAATACTAGCTACGTACTTTGGATTTCATGACTATATCAACCTGGGATCAGGTCCAAGGAGAGTTTCTCAAAAAATATTTTTTCATAAGAAAAACTAATCAAATAAGAAAAGCAATAACTAGTTTTTCCCAATTAGATGGAAAAATATCCCATGAAATATGAAAGAAGTTAAAGAACCTTATTAGAACATATCCCCACCATGCTATACCCAAGTGGCACTTAATCTAATATTTTTATAATGGGCTATCTAAAAGACATCGATAAATGGTCGATGCATCATGTGGTGGGACATTCATGCTCAAAAGTGAGGATGAGGCATGACAACTGTTTGAAATTTTAAGTGAAAATTCATTACATCATATGTCTACCTCCATTAGAGATAAACTATGTTAAACCCAAAGAGAGGTAGAATATATGAAGTAAGAACTCCATAGATATCCATCATAAGGTAGATGAATTATTTCAAAAGTTAGATCGATTATTTAGTATAAGACAGTTTCTTTCTCCATCCAGTCAAATGCAAGATATATATGTATTATGTTCGGCCCCACTCATTATGTGAGTGAGTGTCCAACTGCACCATAGTTTCCTGAATATGCATAAGAGCAAGTCCATCAAGCCTGAACTACTCATAGATCAGGAAACAACCCCTTTCTAGTACGTACAATCTAGAATAGAGAAACCATCCAAATTTCTCGTAGAAATCATAATCAGTGGTTTCTCCATTGTAACAAAGATCAGGTTACCTAGATGCAACTTATAGATATCCACCCCAGCCATAATACTAGAACCCTCCTCAACCCATCCCAAGTACTCATAGCTTGGTTTCGAAGAAAAGGTATTGCAAGCACTTAAAGGATTAGAAATGAATACCCAACTCCTTTACATATGCAATCAATAGTAAAGCTAGAGATCCAAATAGGTAAGCTAGCAACAACTTTAATAGGAGAGAAGAAGGCAAATTACCTAGTCAACCCATTAATAATCCAAAAGAACAGTACATGGCTGAAAGCTCCATTGGTCCTAAAATTTTTTTAAAACATGCCAAATCAATTATGACCCTTAGAAGCAAAAAAATTTTAAATCAACCTGAAGTAACCTAACAATAAGAGCAACAAATTCCAGCCACACGAGATAAGAAGAAACCTGAAGAGAGGAAAGAACCTATTAACCCAGCACCTACACCTAAAGCTCCATTTTCTAGTGCTTTAAAATCTCCTCTGCCTCTTGATAAGAAGGATATAAAAATGAAAAAAATGCTGAAACTATTTAAATAGGTCTAGATAAACTTATCCCTTTTTGATGTCATTAAGCAAATTCTGACCTATGCCAAATTTCTAAAGGACCTGTGTGCATAGAAATAAAAATCTAAGACATAGATACCAAGAAAAATCTACCTAACTGAGCAGGCTAGCTTAGTTTTTCGGTAAATTGCCTCATCCAAAATGAAAGATCAAGGTACTCCAATTATTTCTTATGTTATAGGGGACCTCACGATTAAGAAAGCATTATTAGATTTGGGTGCAAGTGTCAACCTTCTCTCGAGCTCTGTATATGATCTATTTGGATTTGGAGAGTTAAAATCCATGATGGTGATCTTACAACTAGCAGACCGATCCATTAAAATACCTCGTGGAATGCTGAAAGATGTGTTGGTGAAAGTAGATGAATTCTACTATCCTGTTGACTTTCTGATGTTGGATATGGAATCTGATAACAATCCCAGCCAAATACCAATCATCCTAGGTAGATCTTTTTTAGCAACTGCTAATGCTTGTATAAATTATAGGACCAGAGTTATAGATGTATCTTTCAGGAATAAAAAGCTAAGGTTGAATATTTTCAATGCATCTTGGGGACCACCTATGTATGACCATAATGAGATCAACCTGTTAGAGAAAGTTATAGATGATAAAGCTCTTATCTTGCTCAATTCAGATCCTTTACAGGCTTGCCTAACACATTTGGGAGTGGATAATTTTGATATCGATGGATACACTGAAAAAGTACATGCTTTGCTAGAATCTTCTAATTTTAACATCACTCCTTCTTGGACTATAAAGTATGAGCAATTACCAATTCAATCAAGCCCGCTAGTACCATCCTTAGAAGCACCACCTATCCTAGAGCTAAAGCCTCTTCCTGCCATGCTGAAATATTTATTTCTTGGATCCAATGATACCCTCTCAGTGATCATTGCATCTGACCTAACCATTGATCAGGAAGATAAACTTATAGGGGTGCTTAAAAAGCACAAAGAGGCTATAGGATGATCGATTGCCAATTTGAGAGGTATAGATCCTTCTATTTGCATGCATCACATTCACTATGAGGTTGAGACAAAATCACATAGGGACATGCAACAAAAATTGAATCTGAATATGTGGGAAGTCGTGAAAAAAGAACTGGTGAAATGGCTAGATACTGAAATTATTTATTTAATTTCAAATAGCCAATGGGTTAGTCCAACCTAAGTAGTACCTAAGAAGTTAGGTATTACCGTAGTAGAGAATGATGAGGGTGAGTTAATTCCTACTCGTGCAACAACTAGTTGGCGAGTATGTGTGGACTACCAAAAGCTGAATGTCGTTACTAAGAAAGATCATTTTTCTGTCTTTTATTGACCAAATTTTAGAATGGCTAGTAGGACAAAGTTTCTTCTATTTTGAATGGATATTTAGGATATAACCAGGTCTCAATATTCTCTGCTGATCAAGAAAAACCATCTTCACGTGCCTATATGGAACATTTGCATTCAGACGTATGCCATTCGATCTCTGTAATGCACCAACCATTTTTCAATGGTGCATTTTGGCCATATTTTTTTATATAGTCGATAGATTTTTAAAGGTCTTCATAGATGATTTTTCGATATTTGGCTCTACCTATGATGACTGTCTTTAGAATCTAGCCAAGGTTCTTCAACAATATGTAGAAACAAATCTAGTTTTAAGTTGGAAGAAGAGCCATTTTATGGTTCATGAGGAAATCGTGCTCGAACATATTGTATTCAAGTGGGAGATCGAAGTAGATAAAGCAAAGGTTGAAGTAATCTCAAAATTGCCTTCCCCAACCTTGGTTAAATAAGTGTAATCCTTTCTAGGCCATGTAGGTTTCTATAGGCGCTTTATTAAAGATTTTAGCAAAATATCATGACCCTTGTGCAACCTGCTTGCCAAGAATTTTTTTTTTGATTTTAATAAAGATTGCCTAACCACTTATAATAAACTCAGAATTGCCTTAACCATGGCACCAATCATAAAACCTTCGGATTGGACCCTATCATTTGAAATTATGTGGGATGCTTCTGATTATGCTGTAGGGGCAGTTCTTGGGCAAAGGTTTAATCAGGAACTGCATGTAATTTATTATGCAATTAAAATTCTTTCAGATGCTCAATTGAATTACATTATGACTAAAAAAGAGTTGCTTACGATTGTGTTTGCCCTAGATAAATTTAGATTATACCTTGAACTCCAAGGTCCTAGTATACTCCAATCATGTAGCACTGAAATATCTGCTATCCAAAAAGGATACAAACCTAGGCTGATTAGATAGATTCTTCTATTATAAGAATTTGATTTAGAAATTTTAGGTAAAAAAGATTCTAAAAGCTTGATAGCAGATCATATTTCTAGGATCTTGGTAGAACACAATAAAGAATTCTTATCTTCTTTCACTCGTTAGCATGTGGAGGATATTTTAGTAGAAGAAAAACACAACAAAGATGTTGCAGAGTAGATTTTATTGGATGACACTATTTAAAGACATACATGAATTCTGCCATAATTGCCTGTGATGCCAGCAAATAGAGAATATTTCAAGAAAAGATATAATGCCCCTGTCTCCTATTCTTGTAGTAGAAATTTTCTATATTTGGGGGATTGATTTCATAAGATCTTTTCCTTCCTCATTTGGATTCGAGTATATTTTGGTAGCAGTGGACTACGTATCAAAATGGATAAAGGCTATGGTAACCTGAAGCAACGATCATAAAGTCATGATTAAGTTTATTCAGCATAACATCTTTAGTCGATTTGAATGCCGAAGAGCCATAATTAGCAATGAGGGTACCCACTTTATGAATAGATACTTCTATATGCTAATAAAAAATATGGAATAATCTATAAAGTTGCCATATCTTATCATCCCAGACAAGTGGCTAAGTTGAAGTCTCCAATAGAGAGATTAAACATATTCTTGTAAAAATGGTAAGGCCTAATAGAAAAGACTAGTCGACATGCTTGGATGATGCATTATGGGCTTACTGTACTGCATTTAAAACACCCATAGGAATGTCTTCTTATCGGCTTGTATTCGGTAAAGCTTGTCATCTGCTGGTGGAATTAGAACATTGTGCATTTTGGGCCATACGGTAATTTAACTTTGACATGAAAAATGCAGATTTCAATAGAAAACTTCAACTAAATGAACTTGAAGAGCTATGCAATGAAGCGTATAAGAGTGCTAGAATTTATAAGGCTCGAACTAAAGCATACCATGATAAATTCATTGCACGAAAAATGTTCGAGTCCAATAAAAAACTATGGCTCTTCAATTCTAGGTTGTGTCTTTTCTTCGAAAAACTTTGGTCACGCTGGGATGGACCTTTCATTGTAACTCAGGTATTTTCTTATGGAGTTGTAGAACTTAAATATCCTAAATAGGAAAATACTTTTAAAGTGAACGATCAGCGATTGAAATCTTACATAGATGGAATTAGCGATGGAGAATTAACTGAATCTGTTGATCTAGTGGATCCAGTACCATCATGATACTCAATTCAGCCTGATTGAAGACTTTAAACTTAGTGCTCTTGGGAGGTAACTCAGTTTATATATTTTTTTTATTATCTAGCTTATTTTATAGAAAAATTTGAGAAAGACAATCAGCCAAATTGGGAGGAGCATCTTATCTAAAGCCCAGATGGAGTCATGAACCAATCATGCCCACAAAAAAGCAATCTTTCACCTAGAAATGAACGAGCATATCAAATTTAGGTGGTATCCTTCCTCACACTTTCTTTCTCTATTTTATTCTACTTTGTTATTATCTTCTTCCATTGGGGATAATGGAAATAAAGTTTGGAAGGGAGAATAATTAAATTAATCAACTCCTCAAGTATGACCATAATCAGTTTTGTGTACCAAATTTTATCTTGATTTGAAGTAAATCAAGCATTCTAATTGATGAATGATTAATGATTTAGATAATTTTAGAGATATTGAGAAGTAAATTATTAAGAAAGTCTAATAAATGATAGAATTTAGATCAGAATAAATTCTCAAGTGATTCTAGAACCTTCTACCTAATGATCTCAATGAAGAATCTACTTTATGGAGGTATAAGTGGAAAGATCAAAGTATGCATAAAGTCCATCTTACAGTCTATTTATATTAATAAAATAGATTTTTAGCATATTTTACTGAGTAACCAGACTCCTTCGTCTAAGTAAGTATTATGGTTCATATCAAAAGATGAGAATGAGAAGGAATCTTTTATAAAGTCAGTCTTAACTCGTAGCCTTTTTGACTCGAGTTAGTAAGCATGAGCGGTGTCTACACCTAATACCCTAAAGCCAATTAGTTTGAAAGTCATTAGCTTAAAACTCACTATAAGGATCAATTAGAAAGCTTAAGGGGTTAGGATATTTCACTGATTATACATATAAATTATTAAAAAAAAAAAAAAGAAAGTATAAGGGGGGCTAAATTACAAGAAGATACTATACTAAGCCTATAGTAAGTTAAAGGACTTAAATAGTGAAGTGGAAAGTTGGCAAAAGAAAAACTCTAAAAATTTCTATGGACTTTACTCAACCACTAGATGGATAGAATTAATAATCCAATGATCTATCCCTTTGATGATTTAGCCGGGTATCATTTCTAGGATAATTTGGTATGCACTACTAATTTATTTATTTTACTCAAGGACGACTAAAATTCAAGTTGGGAGGTATGATCAATACATGAAATATGATATTAGAAGTATTAAATTCTATGTTATTTAATTTATAATAGTTTAAATTTAATGCTTCTTAATTATTTTTGTAGGAAATTGATAAATTAGGCCCATTCAAGATAATAATCTAGACCCAAATATGATGGCTAAAAGCAACCATATCAAGAGGGGTCCATGGTTGACTTTTTGAAATATTAAATGCATGGTGTTGGGTGCAGCATGAACTGGGTCCAAGAAGTGGAGTTCATGCAAGAAAAAGTTGGGAGCTTTACTATGCATGGGCTTTTCAAATGGGCATTAATTAAACTATATTGGATGGTGTGTAGAGTTGGCTACATAAAATACAAGCAGGCATGGTTCAAATGTGAGAATGTGTAGCACACACGGGTTCGAGTGCTAATGAAGCACAATTCAATTAAAATTCAAAAAGAAAGGGTGTTGGAATTCAAATGGGCCTAAGATGCTCTTTACGTGGATTGATTCACGGGCTTCATGCGGAGGACATACTGGAGACGTGGAAAAAGAAATATTACTGATGCTAGTTGAAATATTATTTAAAAGTTGAGAAGGAAAGAAGAGCTTTGTATTTTTCTTTCTATTCCAAAGTTCTGTAAAAAAAAAATTGAGAGAGAAAAAGAGGGTGGCAGCCATAAGTCTTCTTCCTTGTCTTCCTTCCATGAAGATAATGCTTGCAGACACCATGCGTGGCTATACTCTGAGTCTCCAAGGGAGTAGAGGAAGTTCTTTTAATATTTATATTTTAGTTTCTTTGTCAAGTAAATAGATCTTAATTATAATGATATTTTCTTTCATGAATAAAATCCCATTTTCATTACTTAAGTATGGTGCTTATTGCTTGAACTATAGTTTAGATCTTCGAATAACCTATGGCTACGTAGAGGCGAATCCTGCTATGATTCATGCTTAGCGAGATAGGCTATGATTAGGATCGAACTATAAGATATTTATTTATTTTTATGATTTGATACTTAGAATAACCTATAACTACGTAAGGATAGATCAAGTCACCATGATCTGTACCTAGCAAAGATAGGTTATAATCGGGGATCAATCATAGTTTTACTAATTACATCATAAAGAATTAATTTATATTTTATTAAAAAAACTAATTAAAACCTTGGGATGCTTTCCATATTTGTTTGCTTATTAATTACAATTTCAATTTAATTTGAACTTTTATTTTCTTTCAACCATATTCTCACTCTTTCTTATTTTTAGTATTTATAATCTAATTAAAATTCTTACACATCCTAATTAAAAGTGAACATAACTCCATTGATCTTTATGGAATCAACACCTGACTCAATCCCTACTATTTAATTGTTGAATCATGTTTATTTATTTTTGGTGTTATTGACGACTACACATCAATGATGGAGTCGCAAATGTTGGGGATGGATGATATGGACTAGAGGGTGGAGAGGAGATAGTGCAAGGAGATGATTTAGATGAAGGTCGAGTAGAGGTGGGTGGCACAAAGGTGAGAGAAGATATGAGTAGCATGAGAGATAAGAGAAGAGGAAAGGGAGAGGGAGCGGGTGATGGCCGAGGAGGAGAGGCGAGAGAGGTGAGGGCAAGGACATGGTCAATAGGGAAGAGGATAGGAGGGGCTAGGGCTCATCTAAGAGCTTCATGAAGAGAGGGTAAGAAAGGTCATAGAGAGAGTGCCATCGGGCATCGCGGGTGGTGGCGAAGGAGAAAGAGGGAGATCGGCTAGGGTGAGGAGGGGAAGGAGGAACTTGCATTATCTCCATCCTCATCGAAGTCGGAGAAGGAACAGTGATGGCAGCATTTGTGGCTAAGGTAGAGGGAGGAAAAGGCATAAGAGAGGATAGAGGTGATAATGAAGAAGCTGAATAGGGTGGCTTAGAAGGAAGAGGTGGCCGTGGTGAGGGAGTAGGAGGAAGGAGGGAAGTAATCAAAGAGGAAGGAGGAGGAGACAATGGCAACAATAGTTGACAAACTTTAACAACACTAGCAATTTATGCTAAGAGTAGTTTGGGGCTATTTTATAAAATGATGGTCCATGTGATAGTCATGTGGCATTATTCCGTTAATGGAGATTGATAAGTAGTAAAAATATACTAATAAAAGTATTAAATTATAAAATAAATTAAAATATTTTATTAAAAATTGATACTTTTATTAATCTTATGCAGGAAAGAAGGCTACCAATGTGAAGATCTCATTTTTCTGATTCAGATGAAACAAATTTCAGGCAAAACGGACTTCAAACGAGCCCAGAATCGAATTTCAAAAAAAAAAAAAAAAAAAAAAAAAAAAAAAAAAAAAAAAAAAAAAAAAAAAAAAAAAAAAAAAAAAAAAAAAAAAAACTGACGCAACGCTGACGTCAGGATGACGTCAGCATTTTTCGCGGCGTACGGTGGACCAACCGAAGGGTATTTCAGGAATTTCACAGACGGAGGCGCGCTCTGATTGGTTGAAGAACGCGGAGGTCCACGCAACACCGGGCTCGCGCACGGTCCACGGAGGGCAATTTGGGAATTCTGGCTGATCCAACGGGCGGTTTTCACTGAATCTTGATCGGACGGACGAGAAGAAGGCGCTGATGGACGGCATCCGCAGCTCCCGGTTAAGATCCAACGGCCGAGATTCATCCCGACTGTAACTAAAGGTCTGAAGGCTGATTTCAACGAGATCGGACGGCCCAGATTCAATCCATTGGATGATCCAACGGCTGATATTAAATCCGACTTGATCTGGGTTATTTTAACGGGTTTTTGAGTGGTTTTTGGACCGTTTGATCAACATCGCACGGCCAGAATTATTCAGATGATAGTTTGAATTGTTTTAGGAGTCTAAAATCGAGTTTTGGATGGATTTTGGAGACTTCATCTATAAAAAAGAGAGCCCTGTTGCCGTGAGAAAAAAAAAGAAAAAGAGAGCCCTGTTGCCGTGAAAAAAAAAAAAAAAAAAAAGAAAGAGAAAAGAAAAAGGGAAAAACAGAGAGAGACGGGAAGAAGAAAAAGAAAGAAAGAGAGAGAGGAAGAAAGAAAGAGAAGATATCAAGGAGCCTCTTCTTCTTCACCAAGTTCTCCACATCAAGAGCAACAGATAATCAATTTCAGCAATCAAACAGTCTAATTTCTTCATGCTTTTTATTTTATTTACTGTTTTTGAATTTGTTATCATGAACTAAATTTTATTTTACTAAGGCTAAGGTGTAGCCACTCTTTTGATGCAATATTCAGTATAATTTATTTTTAAATTTTATTCATGAGGAGTATATAAATCTGATCTTAATGCTTTTAGATTACTGGCCATCTTCTAATTGATCTGATGAACATAGATGTTACGGACCAAGTACATCTATGTTAATGCTTCTTGATTATATACCTTGTATTATGAATCAAATTAGAATTCATATGCATGCGGAAATTTTAGTGCGCTTTGGACGCAGCGTATTTTAATTAGAGGGTTTCACAAAACCTAATGCATTAATATTTATTTAAATTACACCTTGGATCAAAGGGTAATTAATAAATATTAATAGATTTGCTATGCCTGGACCAAAGGGTAGTGAATAAATTAGGAGACTCCACCGTCACATGAAATAAAATTAATCTAAAAACCTGAATATTCGTATTGACTGAGTTGGTGAACCGATTGCCTTAGTAATCCATTGCTCTTGAATTTAAAACCTCAATAATTTACACTCTCTCTATTTAATAAAAAAAAAACTTTTAATTATTTTTAATTATTTTTTTTTAATTTTTTTTTATTCTCATAAATCGATCTTCTAAATAAAGCATAGGAAAGAGCTTTTCAGTACTTGTTTTCCAATCCTCTAGGGACGATACTCTACTCATTCACTTTATTACTTGATCGACTGGTGCACTTGCCATAGCTATAAATTAGCACGCATCAAGTTTTTGGCGCCGTTGCCGGGGATTGTGTCTAAAACAATATTGAAATTTTGATCCTAGCTTTACTTTAGAAATTTATTTTTAATTTTATTATTATTAAAAAAAAAAAATTTGTTGTTCATTGCATGACACGTACTGGACATAGTAACTTACTACCTTTAGATCCAGAAATTGAAAGAACTATTAGAAGACTACAAGCAAGAGAGAAACATGGCAGCTGAAGATCCTAACGACATCAATCTAGGATTGGATATGGCGACTGAAGGACAGCATGAAGCTATTCGACCAGTACATCGATCATTAAATGATTATGATTACATCACACCATCTGTAGCCGATGCAGCTTCGAGCATCAGGAGACCGCCTGTACGAGCAAACAACTTCGAAATAAAACCGGCGATGATCCAGATGATTCAATCAACTGTCCAATTCAGTGGACACGTGCATGATGATCCGAATGCCCATATTTCTAATTTTCTTGAACTTTGCGATACTTTTAAAATTAATGGGGTGTCGGATGATGCTATTAGATTAAGGTTATTTCCTTTCTCTTTACGGGATAAAGCTAAAAATTGGCTTCATTCTCTTCCGGCAGGTTCTATCACAACTTGGGATGTCCTAGCCCAAAAATTCTTAGCCAAGTACTTTCCACCTTCTAAGACTGCTAAGATGCGCAACGATATCACTTCTTTTATGCAGATGGACATGGAGACACTATATGAGGCTTGGGAGCATTTCAAGGAATTACTGCTGAGGAGATGTCCACATCATCAACTACCCGTATGGCTTCAGGTACAAACTTTCTATAATGGTTTATCTCCTACTAATCGTTCTATGATTGATGCAGCAGCAGGAGGAACCATTAATAACCGAAAAACAGAGGAAGAAGCCTTCGATCTGATCGATGAGATGCATCAAATAGCATCAAATAGCTATCAATGGCAGACAGAGCGCATGATGCCAAAAAGACTAGCAGCTGTGCAGGGAGTAGATTGCGTGCCAACTTTACTAGCTGAAATTGCAGCCCTTAGAGCCGAAGTCAACAACTTAAAGGGAACAGCTATGCATGTTCAGAGCATTACTTGTGATCTGTGTGGAGGAGGACATGATACGAAGCAATTGCCAGACAGGTAATCCTTTTGCTAAAACAACTGATACAGCTAATTATATTGGTAATTTTTTCAGGCCGCAACAAAACAATCCCTACTCCAACACATACAATCAAGGGTGGAGGACAGCACCCAAATTTCTCATGGAGCAATCAAAATGCAGCACAACAACCACCCCCGGGATTCCAAGTACCTGAAAAGAAGTCCAACATGGAAGAGCTGATGGTCAAATTTCATGCAAAACCAAGAAGCAACTATAAAAAATTTGGAAGCCAAACTTAGGCAGGACCAAACAGCAGCAATTCGAAACTTGGAGATGCAAATAGGTCAAATGGCTAAGATAATCTCCGAGAGACCTCAAGGATCCTTGCCAAGCAATACGGAGACAAATCCAAGGGAGCAAGTCAATGCTATCACCCTAAGAAGTGGTACAAAGCTGGAGGAGCCACATCAGAAGAATGAGACTGAAGAGCCAACTACAAATAAGGAACCATCAACTCAAACTCGTCAGTCACCAAAACAACCAGCAGATGGATGGTCTCCAGGTATACGGTTTGCTGATCCAAATGTGAAGCCCTACGTGCCGCCACTACCATTCCCAGAGAGACAAATACAGCATCCAGATAAGGAATTTTCTAACTTTTTCAAAATTTTAAAGAATTTACATATTAATATTCCTTTTGTAGATGCTATTACTCAAATGCCCAGGTAGCCAAGTATGCCAAGTTTCTCAAAGAAATCTTAACAAATAAGAAAAAGCTGAAGGAGCATGAGAGAATAAATTTGAATGAAGAATGCTCAGCAATACTTCAAAATAAATTACCACAGAAGCTAAAAGATCCAGGGAGTTTTACTATCCCCTTGCATTATTGGTGATTGTAGTTTTGATAAAGTTTTATGTGATTTAGGAGCAAGCATTAATCTCATGCCTTTTTCTATTTTCAGGAAAGCTGGGTCTAGGAGAACCAAAGCCTACCACTATTACTCTTCAATTAGCCGACAGATCCATTAAATATCCAAGAGGTATAGTGGAGGATGTCTTGGTAAAGGTAAACAAGTTTATTTTTCCCTGTTGATTTTATTGTTCTTGATATGGAAGAAGATTATGATGTACCCCTTATTTTAGGGAGACCCTTTTTAGCTACTGGAGGAGCTTTAATAGATGTTCAACAAGGAAAATTAATTCTTAGAGTCCAAGATGAACAAGTTACTTTTAATGTTTTTAAAGATACTAAACATCCTGATGATAATCAAACTTGTTTTCTAATTGACATTATTGACAATCCATTATATGAGAATTCTGTAGAAAATAGGTTTGAGACTATAAAAGCAAGCAATGTCAAATTGAAAGAGGATTCGATCAAACATGAAAGTATTCCAATTGAAGTGGCACCAGATTGATCCACTTTAGAATTCAAAGAAAGTCAAGCTGAAGACTATAAATCAGAACTACTAGATAGGTTGTTTCTTTTCTTTTTAGTTTTGGATCATTTTTTTTTTTTTTTTTAGTAATTTGTTGTTGCTCTTTTACTGCTCTGGTGTGTATTTTCAATTTTGCAGAAAAATCAATGAGAACTCAAGCAAAATTTCAAAGCTCCAAAGAACCAGATTGAACCAAATCAGGTGTATTCTTTCCTATCCTTTATTACATCCTTTATTTTTCTTTCTCCTTTTAAGATAATATAGAATAATATAAAAAATAAAAAATTTAAAAAAAAAAAAAAAAAAAATCATGTGTCAAGAAGAAAATCTTGAGCAAAGATAAACTGGATAAGTGATAAAAGATAGAATTATTTGCTAATGAATGTAATGAGTTAAAGAAGTAGATTAGTTGGTCAACTTTTAGCAGCCTACTTAGGTCATTAAAAGATTATTAGCACTTTTTATTGCACATGCACACTAACAAGGCAAAGTAGGTATTGATTATAAGGCCAACTGAGGATTCAATTATCACTGAAAATTGGTAATTAATATACATTCTAATCAAAGAAACTTGAATTTAAGGAAAGAGCTACCTGCCTATAAATAAAGTGCAAAAGACAGAGTATATGTGGATTGCCCAAAGCCTAGTAACTGGGTCTCTGCACCTAGGTCAAGTGTGGAAATTCACGTAAAATGGTGAAGGGAAAGGCCAGGATGCTCAGCAAAAAAAAAAAAAAAAAAAAAAAAAAAAAAAAAAAAAAAAAAAAAAAAAAAAAAAAAAAAAAGGCAGTGTGAAAGCTACCTTAATTCATGAGTATAAAATTGAGAATGTATAGAAAATTGACCAAAATAAGGTGATAAGAGAGGATACTTTTGTTCTTTTAATTTAATACTGAAATGCTAAAGTTAGTCATCACGAACATAAGTGCTATAGATCTTTGATGTACTCTAAGAAAGTTTTTAATTGTATTGACTGAAAAATTTGCTTCTGAAGCTCAATGCTTAGTTAGCAGTATTTTCTAAACTTTTTGACCTTTAATCCTAGATTTTATCTTTGTGATGGATAATCTTATTAAAATATGGTATTAAATAAAACATTGCTAAGGGACTAGCAATGACTAAGTTGGGGGGTGTGATAAGTGGTAAAAATATACTAATAAAAGTATTAAATTATAAAATAAATTAAAATATTTTATTAAAAATTGATACTTTTATTAATCTTATGCAGGAAAGAAGGCCTACCAATGTGAAGATCTCATTTTTCTGATTCAGATGAAAAAAATTTCAGGCAAAACGGACTTCAAACGAGCCCAGAATCGAATTTCAAAAAAAAAAAAAAAAAAAAAAAAAAAAAAAAAAAAAAAAAAAAAAAAAAAAAAAAAAAAAAAAAAAACTGACGCAACGCTGACGTCAGGATGACGTCAGCATTTTTCGCGGCGCACGGTGGACCAACTGAAGGGTATTTCAGGAATTTCACAGACGGAGGCGCGCTCTGATTGGTTGAAGAACGCGGAGGTCCACGCAACACCGGGCTCGCGCACGGTCCACGGAGGGCAATTTGGGAATTCTGGCTGATCCAACGGGCGGTTTTCACTGAATCTTGATCGGACGGACGAGAAGAAGGCGCTGATGGACGGCATCCGCAGCTCCCGGTCGAGATCCAACGGCCGAGATTCATCCCGACTGTAAAACTAAAGGTCTGAAGGCTTGATTTCAACGAGATCGGACGGCCCAGATTCAATCCAATTGGATGATCCAACGGCTGATATTAAATCCGACTTGATCTGGGTTATTTTAACGGGTTTTTGAGTGGTTTTTGGACCGTTTGATCAACATCGCACGGCCAGAATTATTCAGATGATAAGTTTGAATTGTTTTAGGAGTCTAAAAATCGAGTTTTGGATGGATTTTGGAGACTTCATCTATAAAAAAGAGAGCCCTGTTGCCGTGAGAAAAAAAAAAGAAAAAGAGAGCCCTGTTGCCGTGAAAAAAAAAAAAAAAAAAAGAAAGAGAAAAGAAAAAGGGAAAAACAGAGAGAGACGGGAAGAAGAAAAGAAAGAAGAGAGAGAGAGGAAAGAAAAGAAAGAGAAGATATCAAGGAGCCTCTTCTTCTTCACCAAGTTCTCCACATCAAGAGCAGCAGATAATCAATTTCAGCAATCAAACAGTCTAATTTCTTCATGCTTTTTATTTTATTTACTGTTTTTGAATTTGTTATCATGAACTAAATTTTATTTTACTAAGGCTAAGGTGTAGCCACTCTTTTGATGCAATATTCAGTATGATTTATTTTTAAATTTTATTCATGAGGAGTATATAAATCTGATCTTAATGCTTTTAGATTACTGGCCATCTTCTAATTGATCTGATGAACATAGATGTTACGGACCAAGTACATCTATGTTAATGCTTCTTGATTATATACCTTGTATTATGAATCAAATTAGAATTCATATGCATGCGGAAATTTTAGTGCGCTTTGGACGCAGCGTATTTTAATTAGAGGGTTTCACAAAACCTAATGCATTAATATTTATTTAAATTACACACTTGGACCAAAGGGTAATTAATAAATATTAATAGTTTTGCTATGCCTGGACCAAAGGGTAGTGAATAAATTAGGAGACTCCACCGTCACATGAAATAAAATTAATCTAAAAACCTGAATATCGTATTGATTGAGTTGGTGAACCGATTGCCTTAGTAATCCATTGCTCTTGAATTTAAAACCTCAATAATTTACACTCTCTCTATTTAATAAAAAAAAAAAATTAATTATTTTAATTATTTTTTTTTAATTTTTTTTATTCTCATAAATCGATCTTCTAAATAAAGCATAGGAAAGAGCTTTTCAGTACTTGTTTTCCAATCCTCTAGGGACGATACTCTACTCATTCACTTTATTACTTGATCGACTGGTGCACTTGCCATAGCTATAAATTAGCACGCATCAGAGATAAACAACAAAATCATTTTAGGATATTTCAAAAAATTTGAAGAGCTAGTTTGATACTTTTTAAAATAGAGAGGTTTAAATAAAGTTAGACTAAAGTTAAGATGGTGTTCCTATAATTTTTTCTAATTTTAAATAGCTCATTGCTCAATATGCTGCATGACATGATACATAAGCTAATAAATATATATATATATATATATATATATATATATATATATATATATATATATATATATATATATATATATATATATATATATATATATATATATATATATATATATATATATATATATATATATATATATATATATATATATATACACATGTAAAATAAGTATTTTATAAGAGTATACATGTAAATAGCAATTTTATGAGAGCATTCGCATAAATTTGAATATTTAGAAGGATATATATGCACACACACACAAAAAAAAAAAACTAAATTTTGTAGTTCTTTTTTCAACAAATGGCAAAGCCAAGTGCAATACTAACTATTCTTTATTTAGTTTAATAGTTAAACAAGTCAATCGTACTCCATTGAAACCTAGTTCTCAATCAACCACTAACCTAGTTTCTAACAATCTAAAACTTCTTCTCAATCTAGAAACCCTCAAGAAATTGATTTTCATTGTGGCCACCAAATTCTTAGTGTCTTATCTAATTCCCATTATATGCCTATAATCCTACTAAGATTGCTAAAGAACTTTTGGATGCCCTAAAAGTTGAGTATGGAATGAATAATGTCAGCCTACAAATTCTATTAGTATCTAGATCCATAAATTCCAAAATCCTTTTTGCAAGCTGAATTAAGTAAGTTCTTAGAACTAGAAGATTCAAGCCTTAATTGGTATTCTTCCTCCATCTTGGTCAAACTTCTTGCAAGAGCTAAGCTATAAATTAGGTGACTTCACTACAATGGAAGTTGTTAATTTTGTTAGGACAAAGGAAGAATACAAACTCAAGCTTAAGCACAAGTAGGAGTTTGGACTTAAGATCAACTTGACCGAATGCTATCCCAGATCATCTTGTCAAAATTAATTCAAAACTCAAGGAAAGAACTTCAAAAAATAAGACTTCTAAAATCAATCAAACTAGATTTCAAACTCTAGGCCTCCTTAAAATTAGAATCAACCAAATCAAACTTGAACTCAATATCTAAGTTAGAGGTCAAAGAGACAGAAGGAGCTATTTTGCTTCATGTGCAGGTTAATTGAACATGTTATGAAGGATTATTGCCACAAGAAGACTAGATAGGAAATGGTAAAGATGCATATTAACCTTAAGTGAATATGGTTGAAAGTGGTTAATCTAACTCCTTTAGTAAACTTCACCTATTCATCTTGCAATTGGTGGCTTAATTTTAGAGTTGTTGCTGCCAATCCTTTGATGCGTCTATTGCTGGTTTAAGATACCTACAAGAAGCAATCCACACTAGTCAAAAATATTTCTAGCGGGGATCCTCCGATGCCTAAGTCAGTGGAGGACTGATGAACATGATAATGAAAATGAAAATAGGCAGAGTTTTAGCTCTGATTTTTCTTACCAAAGTACTTCGTTTACCTTTCTTTTATAGAGAAATGTAATAGTAACCATCTGTAACGGTTGAGAGTTATGGGATCCCACTTATTCTAGCATTAAGAAAGCAGTTATTGCTCATTATTTGATCGTGGAGATCGTTGTGCATGTCATGTGGTGTGAATATAGTTCGTACCAACTATATGTTGGTTATGCCAACCATGTGTCGGCATTTGACTGTTTATCGATGTTTAGAGTCGTTATATTTAGGTAGTTGGTTGAAAGTTGAAAGTCGATGAGCCAATTGTCAGTCAGTTGAAGAGACCCAATTGACAATCGATTAAATGGAACCGACTATTGATCAGTCGGTCAGATGGTTCGTCTATTATATGTCAGGTATCAAATTGATTGATGTTTAATCGATGAAGCCAATAATCAATTGGTTCGTAGTCCATCGCTTGGTCGGTGGCACCGATTATCCATCAGTGCTGCTGACCGTGGATCGACATATGGATGCAAAAATTATTATGCTCAACAGTTGCCCCCTACTCTCAAGTTTAAAGTGAAAAATGACACATGATTCTTTATATGATCTAACATTTTGAATGACGAGAGTACTTATTTTGAGCTCCGATTTGATGACTATGTTTTCTTTCGATTTTAATAATTGTTTTACTAATCAAGATTATTCCAAAGATCATGCAACAATTATTAGCATGTTCAACGAGGAAGATTTTAGCCATTTTATCGCTTTGATGATCGTGCGATAATTATTGGCATGATCGATTGGAAAGGTGATTTGATAGCCTAATAATCTGGCTGATTTGATTTTAGCTCAATCCAGTGATGCCATGTGTCATGTTGCTATTAGTTATTGACTGTTCTCACTGATCATGCTGTCATGGCATAATCTGAGCGGAGGTGCGTTGAAGAGTCCGAACATCTAAGGATCCAGATTCTACCAGGTGTCAAGAATCTGTGTGGCTTCATTTTTACCAGAGTGATCTTGGTTGTTAGTGGTTCCTATATATATGGGACCACTATTACTTTCTCTGAATTTTTATCGTAACTTATTTCTTCACTGGTGTTTCGGAGATCTGAGTTTTTCTTCCTTTCTTGCTCTCTCTATTTTTCGAGTTTTCTTCTCGTTCTCCAGGTTAGGTTTCTTCTTTTTTCTTTTTCTTTGTTTCTTTAGGATTTTCAATAACTTCTGTAATGGCTAGTAGAGGTAGGGATAGAGCAGCAGGTGGTGGTAGTCGGCCGTCTGGTCCGGCGACCATCTTTTTCGTTGGTCCAATAGTGAAGGTTTCTTTGTTGTCGGATTCTATCGTCGGTTAACTTCGAGAATGGTACCAAGTTTTGGAGCAATTTCAGCTTTTTGCCCCTGGTCTGGATGGTTGGGTGTCTTCTCCGTCGATTGGTCAGGTGGTATTCTATGTAGAAAATCTTAGATCAGGTCTTCGATTTTTGGTCTCGAAGTTCATTCGGAATGTCTTGGACTATTATCAGATTTGTCCAGCACAATTTGCACCAAATTCCATTCGAATTTTAGTTTTTTTTGCTTTTTTGTGTAATGCCAGTCTGACTATTCCTCATATTTCTTTGTTTCATCCTTTCTTTACTCTTCATCCCCATCCGAAGGCCGACGGCTGGTGGATGTTTATCCTAAGGAAAGGGCTTTCTTTCATCTTCGATCTTACATCATCCATTCATGATTGGAAGACTTAGTTCTTCTTCATATCGTCTATCCTTCCTTGGGGTTTTTTATTTATTTGGGGGACTCCAGACACTAGCCTGAATGATAACAATCAGATTGACCCAGCTGATCGGGAGGATTTTCTAAAGCTGAAGGATATGGAGGTCCCGAAGCAAAAGGATTTGATAATCGATCAGGCTCTGTATGACGCTGGACTTGGTTCGGTACCGACTGTTGGTATAGTTCGACATACCAAATATATATTTTTTCTTTTATTTTTGATAGATCTTTATCTAATTAATTTTTATTTTTGTTTGCAGTCATGCATCCTTCATCGTCTCTTTCGGTGGTTGATATCCGTCGACTTATGGGAAAGTGGAAGTCGGCTGCTGGCAAAGGATCATTGAGAACGGCCAAGAAGCAAAAGGTCGACATTCCAGCAATAGCAGTACTACTGACCAATGTTCCATCGATCGTGCCTGGTCCAATGGATGTTCCATCGGTCGAAACATCTTACACCATCGGAGAAGTGGTCGTTGCATTGGCAGTCTCGACTTCGACTTAAGATGTACCAGTTCTAGCACTGGCTGAAGATATATCGATGAGAGTTGCATCGATCGTCGAAGAACTAGATGCTGACATGGTTATCATTGAACCTTCAGCGGCACCCATCGAGCCAACAATATCACGAGTACCATCAATGCCCAAAGTTGGATTGGAGCGGAATAGGCCAACTATTTTTTCAATACCATCGACTCCCAAATGGATGTCGAATCCATTTGACCAGCCGGTGGCTCATCAGTGGGGGAAGGCTCCTACATCTTCGGCTACAAGCGAGACTCCAGTAGGTTTGGAGTCTATCAATATTCATGTCCCGCTTGAAGAATCAGATCTGTTGAATTCAATGTTGGGGAAGCAGTTGGTCGATGCAATACTTCTTCCAGTCGATAAGAAAAATCGAAAAAGTCAGACCTTGAATGATATTTTTTTGTCGTTCTACACTTCATTTATTGGGGTAAATTACTTTTCTTTCTCTTTTCCTTCTTATATTCTCTTTTGACTACTTATTATCTTTTCTTTCTTTTCAGGCAGTGCATGATATGTCAGAATTAGACAGATTTATGCGCAACTTCATTGAGATATGCTAGGGATGGAAAGATAAGGTGGTGGTGGCCGTTACTAAGAACAATGTCATTCTTCAGCATCTCCAGGCTGCCACAGACAAAATAAAGGCGATCGTGAGACCGAGAGAAGAAAAGTGAAGAAGAAAATTTTCGTGTAAAAGTTGAGCTAGAATCATCGTGGGTCGATCGTGAGTCAGCATGGGCCAGTATTGAGTCGGCACAAGCTGATTTAGAATCGGCCCATAATGACTTGGATGCGGTACGCATGGAGCTGAGGGTTACGCAACTTGAACTGCTATCGCTTCGCGATGATAAAGTGATGAATGAGTGGATTATTGATACTCAAGAGTCTTAAATTTGGAGGAAAAGGCATGAAGTCAGTCGGCTTTGTAAGGAGCGTGACAATTATGCTTCAGAGCTGGAGGAGGAATGGAAGAAGTGAAAATCTTCTAAAGCAGAAGCAGCATCCACCTGAGCTACTTTTTAGTAGGTGAAAGAGCAAGCACTGGAGGAGTTCCAAGGGTCTGAGGACTTCAAGGAAGAACTTGTTGCAGCCGGCTGCCTTGCTTATGTGATCGATTATGAAGACGGTCAAGATGTAGTCGAATGATTATATCCATATCTGGACGTGACTCAAATGCCCCTTCTTGATGTTGATGAAGAGGATGAGTTAGTTGAGGATGTTCTGATCGATCACGTGGCTTCGAATGAGGCTGCTCCTATTAGAGAAGTTGCTTCGATGATAGAACCTGCTTCGGCTCGAGGAGAAAAGATTGTAGAGCCTTCTTCAACTGAAGAAGAGATGGCTTCGGCAATGGCCATTGTTAATGCGGTCGTTGTCGATGACTGATCTACTTCATGTATTTTCTTTCTTTTTGTATTTTGTCATCGAATGAATCTGACTTCTGTATCTTGACATTTATATGAATAAAATGGATAGAAATTTATTTCAAGTATTGTATTTCTTTTGTGTAGTACATCGAGATTGTTAAAGTGCTAAAAATTTTTCTACCATCTAATTGAATATTTATTGGTCAGACTTTAGGCATAAAATTCATTCATGTTTGATAAATGGGGATAAGCTAAATATCCTTTTATCGATTGGAGTCAAGTTGGTATGTTCTCATCAAGTGGGCGTAAGGTTTCGCTCAGTTTTTGGTTGAGTCGGCTTAATTTCCAACTTAGCCATAGTTAAGTCAACTTATTCTATCAAACCATAGATTAGTTAGCATAAGTTTTTGTTTTCTCATGATTAAGTCGGCATGTCGTCAAGTCGTCTGGTTATAAGTTGATAAAATTGACATTTAAGGTAAGTCATAGGATTATTATTCATCGACTGATAATAGGTTGGACTTACATGACATGTCACTGATCGGATATAACTTAATCGAATTAAAGGAAAATCAAATCCCGATCATTTTATTAAGACACTTGGTCAATCTTACTGATAATACATCTTTAGATTATCTACATTCCAAGTTCATGGAATAGTCATCCCGCCAAGAGTTTCGAATCGATAGGCATCCAGATGAAGTATTTCGATCACTCTGTAAGGTCTCTTCTAATTTGGAGATAGCTTTTTTTGATCTAGGGGTTTAGAAATTTCTGCTTTTCTCAATGCCAAGTCCCTAGGAAGAAATACTTTTGACTTAACCTTTGTATTGTAATATCGGATGATTCTCTGTCGGTATGCAGCCATCCAAATTTGAGCCTTCTGTCGAACTTTGAGGAGCAAATCTAAGTTGGCTCTTCTTGCCTCAGAATTACTTGGTTTGGCATAATACTCAACTCTAATGGATGGAAGGTTGATTTCTACTGGGATTATAGCTTCGATTCTGTATGCCAAGTTGAATGGCAATTCTCCGATTGGAATTCGAGGAGTCATCTGATATGCCCGTAGAATCGAATGTAGCTTTTCTACCCAAAGACCTTTAGCTTCGTTCAATCGAGTTTTTAATCCATGTAGAATCATTTGATTCATAACTTTCGCTTCACCATTTGATTGAGGATGGCCAACTGATGTTAACTTGTGTGCGATATAAAATTTTGCACAAAATTCTCTGAAGTTTTGATTATCAAATTATAGACCATTATCGATGATGATTGTATGTGGTAGCCCGAATCGATAGATGATCGACTTCTAAACGAAATGTTCCATCTTACTTTCGATGATCTATGCTAATGGTTCGACTTCTATCCATTTGGTGAAGTAATCCACTATGACCACTAAAAATTTTCTTTGACCAGATGTCGGTGGAAAAGGGCCAAGGATGTCCATTCTCTATTGCGCGAATGGCCATGGTGCAATGATGGATGTCATTCAGTTTGCCGATTGATGTTAAATGTTGGCATACTTCTGACATGGATCGCACATTCGAACAAAATCTGCTATGTCTTTCTTCATAGTTGGCCAATAATATCCTTGGCGTAGCACTTTGTATGCTAGTGACTTGCTCTCCAAGTGATTTTCGCAAATTCCTTCATGAACTTCTTGAAGGGCTTAGTCAGCGTCAGTCAATCCTAGGCATTTAAGTAAAGAGAGTTATTGTTATAGAATCTGGTTGACATCGGATCGTGCTGGAGTCGAGGAAGACGAGGTCACCATTGGTGATCTGCAAAATAAAGTTTCATCTAGAGTTGGTGGTGGTGGCTTCGGTGGAACCCTCCGACGATCAAGTCATCTCTTCTAACCAACAAAAATGGAGTGCTCAGAAAAGAGTTCGACAGAATTTCAAAAAGAAGAAGAGAGCTTAGAGAAAATATATCTGAAGAATTTTTTTTTATAGATGGAGTTTGTAGTAGATTGATAGTGACAGCCGCAGCCACCTAGTAGCGGGCTGCTCGAGGTATGGTGGAGTCTATCAGAGGGGGCGCCGCCTGTAGCACCATCTACAATAAATTGATGGTGATAGCCATTGTCGTCTGATAGCGGGTCGCTGTCATCTGCAGTGAATTGATAGTGATGGCCGCAACCATCTAATACTGAGCTACTCGGGGCCGCATGAAAGGGTGAAGAGCTTTGACATATATCAATTCCAGAGAAGTTTGGACTCCAAAAGAAAATACTGCTAGAGGGGATCATCCAGAAGGAATGCTAGCTAAAAAAGAAGTTTGAAAGGAGTTTGGCTCCTATAGAGATTCAACTGAAAGAGAGATACGGTAGGAGTTCGACTCCTGTAGAAGTTCAATTGAAGAAAAAATTTGGAAGGAGTTTGGCTCTTGTAGAAATTCGACTGAAGAAGAGATATGGAAGGAGTTTGGCTCCTATAGAAGTCCGACTGAAGGAGAAGCTCGAAAAGAGTTTGCTCCTATAGAAATTCAACTAAAGGAGGAGTTTAGAGTTTGGCTCCTATAAAAATCCGACTGAATGAGAGATACGGAAAGAATTTGGCTCCTATAAAAATTCGACTGAAGAAGAAGTCTAGAAGGAGTTTGGCTCCTGTAGAAATTCGATTGAAGGAGAGATACGGAACGAGTTTGGCTCCTATAGAAATCTGAACTGAAAAAAAATGGAAGGAGTTTGGCTCCTGTAGAAGTCCAACTGAAGGAGGGATCTGAAAGAAGTTCGGCTCCCATAGAAGTTCGACTGAAGGAGAGATCCGAAAGAAGATCCGAAAGAAGTTCGATTTTCATAGGCATCCGACTAAAAAAAAGATCCAAAGGAGTTCGGCTCCCATAGGCGTTCGACTGAAGGAGAAACTTGGAAGAAGTTTGGCTCCTGTAGGAGTCTGACTGAAGAAGAGATTCAAAAGGAGTTTGGCTCCCGTAGGCATCCGATTGAAGGAGGGATTCGAAAGGAGTTCGGCTCTCGTAGGTATCTGACTGAAGGAGAAGATCGAAAGAAGTCTGGCTTCCTTAGGAGTCTGATTGAAGGAGAGATCCGAAAGAAGTTTGGCTCCTGTAGGAGTTTGATTAAAGGAGAGATTCGGAAGGAGTTCGACTTCCATAGACGTCCGACTGAAGGAAAAGCTTGGAAGGAGTTTGACTCCCGTAGGAATCCGACTGAAGGGGAGATCTGAAAGAAGTTTGGCTCCCATAGGCATCCAATTGAAGGAGAAGCTCGAAAGGAGTTTAGCCTCCATAGGAGTCTGACTGAAGAGAAGCTCGGAAGAGTTTGGCTTTCGTAGTAGTTTGACTGAAAGAAAAAACTTGGAAGGAGTTAGCTCCCATAGAAGTCCGACTGAAGAAGAGATTCGGAAGGAGTTTGGCTCTCGTAGGAGTCCGACTGAAGAAAAGATTCGGAAGGAGTTTGGCTCTCATAGGAGTTCGATTGAAGGACAGATCCAGAAGGAGTTCGACTCCCATAGGCATCCGACTGAAGGTGGGATTCGAAAGGAGTTTGGCTTTCATAGGCATCCAACTGAAGGAGAAGCTTGGAAGGAGTTCAGCTCCTATAGGAGTCTGACTGAAGGAGAGATCCGAAAGAAGTTTGGCTCCCATAGGAGTCCGACTGAAGGAGGAGTTCAGAAGTTTGGCCGCTAGAGAAGTTCAATCGCTGAAGGAGTTCGGCTAGGGTTCGGCCGCTGAAGAAGTTCTTCCATGATTGCCAGTTGTATTAGGCCAAGCATCAGACTGGACTTCAATGGAAGTGGGGTTTATCCCCAACAATAGTCCCCCCACTTTTGAGTTCAAAACTTCGAAAAAAGCAAGTACAAAAAAGATGATTGTCGAAGTTCTTTTCTGACCTCTACACCCATTGAAGTTGAAGTTTGGAGGAGATCTTATCCTCAGCCGAGGTCTAGGGAGATCTCGTCTCCTGTTAACGTTGCGGTTGAAGCTTGTGGAGGTCTTGTCTCCGGCCGAGGTTGACATCGAAGCTGAAGCTCATGGA